>LD349294.1:58243-69743 GCA_001465055.1 Ptychodera flava | reverse complement strand
TTAAAATTCCATTTCGTATTCTAGGGATCCCAAGGGTTCTGAAAAATACAGGTTTGTTATCCTGTGGGGGGGTGCACGTAGACCCCCTCTAGCCCACGGACTATACCACTAACATAACAGTCTGCTTAAGGTTATTCCAAATACCTTATTCTGTTTTAATATTTATTTGCCCAAAGACTTGGAGCAAGACAATGTACTACGTGTCTTTGAATCTATTTGCATGTTTTGATAAGTATTGTTTCTTTTTTATGCAGAAGGGTACAATGTCATATCATATGAGCTCACTGAAAAACTGGGTCTTCACTTAGAGTCGAAAATTTTGGTACTTTTTATAACGATATAATAGCTGAAAGCAGTGTCCTCTTGGTAGTTGATTCTGTGCTCTTGATATCGAACGCTTGAGGGCGCCCGCGTAATGCACGACTTGAAATTGTGAAGAGCAGAAAGCTAACGAAGCAAAATATACCTTTTGTCCATTGCGTATGAAGTATTACTGCGTTAAAACGTACCGGTTTGACAATACCTGTGAGTCATCCGTCAATCTGAGATTTTACATAATCGCCTCCACACTTAAGTTTTGTTTTTTGTTTTGTTGTATTTTTTTTCCAATTGTGAATTCTTGCGCCAAACGTCAAAATGACTTTAGCCTGAAATTTGTAGGATTTTTGTGTTTTAACGTTTACGCGAGGCTCCTGGACTCGAACTTGAATTTCGAAGAGGGCCGCGTATCACTACTTTTTAAAGCAAGCAGGGGGCGTAGGGAGTGTTTCTGGTAATTCGACCTATCCTTTTTACACGCAAGACTGCAGGAGTTTTCAAAATCAATGAGGGTGCCATTAAATGATTTTATCACTGTGACCACAAAGTAGCGAAACTTAGAAAGTTGACGACTGACCGGCTATCTTCTTTCATGATTGAGTTATACCATCAAAGGGAACACGCGTCACTCATGTTCTTGTCATTTGTTGTTGAAACGTGCCTTGTTTAAACTATTTATAAACGGTATAATAATAACTGTGTCTTTTGATGGTATTTTCATTAGAGTTTGTTTTCAGGAAGAGTATATAACATTTTTATGCTTCCATTAAAGTATATATCAATATGAAGTATTTCATTTTACACAATGAAAGGCCTCTATAGTCTAGTACGGTTACAATTTTTGGAGACACCCTGTGTACTTGCCGATCATATGAAAATGTAATCATTGCTGCATATCAAGACTGTTCACCTATCAGACAGATGAGAATCTTTCGAGAATACAACTCGCAGGTCTCTTATTATGGATCGCACAAATTATAACCATACGGCACTGTAACTGATACTGCGTAAATCGGTGAAGTATTCCGATCATAAACAGTAAGAAGCCGCCACCAGCGTGTGTTCAAACCCAAACTGTTCTGTAGCCTGGAGTCATAGTAAAATTTGAAATAAAGCATTACGCCTGAATTCAAAACACTGAATTCAAAGTTGAATGCTAGAAACGAAATGGTCAACCGCCATAAACCCCCTCTAAAATGTGTCTGTCATCGTTTAACGTCCTCAAATCGTGTTCAACGAGCTATAGTTGCATAATAGCAGGATTTGCAATAGATAATGTATAATGTTTGGCAATAACCTCATGTTTCCAACTGGATATCTTGAAAATGGCCATTCCTATCTTTCATGTCCTTCTAAACTACCCTGCAGTAGACTAGCCAACAATAGTTCCGACTCAAAGTTAGTTGAAACATTGCACATACTGTAGACAGTGGATGCTGCTACAGCTGTAATGTGAAATCTCGGTTCTCCATCACGCTTACTGATAGAGGGGCTTGTGTGAATCAAATGGTCAATCACAAACCTGCACACAATGCGTAATGCCACGTCTCGAATATCAGTCACCTTCCCAATGTACTTGACCGGTTTGACCGCTTTTAGTCCAGCAGTAGAGTCCACGTTGTACACTCAACGTTGTTTTACCTTCTTAATTTTTTTCCCCAATACGGCTTTTGCTTGTCAAAATCATCAAAGGAAACGAAGAGATACAGGCACCCTCTCAGCTTTGGACAATTGGAAATAATTAATAAAAATTAATAGGCCACGAAATGATAATTTCCGAACCAGGAAGAAATAAAAATGGACTTCATATGATAAAACTACATATATGGTAGTGACCGCATTGTGTATCCTATTGCTACACCAGAAACAAATTAGTAATCGAAAAATACAATATTTGAATAATAATTTGCATAAATTAAATATGACTTACTCTATACTCTGTATTTTTGACATGATACATGTACCTAGAGTGCCAGTAATGAATTTTTTATTGTTGTGGGTTGACAAACAATATTCACCAAGAAAAAATCTTCATAAGATAAAAACCAGGTTCACCCAACCGGCTGCCTGACTATAAATCGGCTTGCAAACCAATCCAGTCGCGATTAAAGCAAATACAGTAGAATCCAAAGGTTTGGTAGCAGTCAATACAAAATCTTCTTTGTGTGCGCCCAAAACATGTATTGATAACAAACAATTCGAGATAGTAAGTCACGCGACATTGCATGAGTATAATACGTCAAACGTACAAGGGGCAATGAAAATTGTAGGGTATTTCGTATAGATACTGGTCTAACATTTCTTTCTTTCCATCAGTCTACCGGGGACCATTTACAATCTCAGCCTATCAAAAGGCTCTACAGTGAGGGCTTACAAACCACTGGCTACGCGTTACAAGTTTACTGAACGCAGTGCCGGCCTTGACATGATAAGGAATTTGACAGCCTATACGCCATGTTTTCTGAACACTTCATTAGTTTAATGTTGAGCATATTTTTGGAAATTGCTGGGTAACATGGTAAGAAGAGACCATGTAATGGCTGGATTGGCTATCATTCTACTCGTGATAGTTATGGTACCACTATTCACGAAATATAACGTCAATACGAAGACCACGGAGGGGCAGACAGTTAACTGGAATGGTGGTAAGTACTTCTGAGCTTCGGTTACAACTACCTTCAACATTTTTATCATAGAAAAGAAATAATTCATATCGTTTGACCTCACCTATGAGACAACGTTTTCTTTCATATTTTGACAATAAATATCAGTAGTATGTATATGCTGAATGGCGGGTTCTATTTCACTATTCCCTGTCGATGAGTTAATGTGAGAGACTAAAAATTGTTCATGACTTGAGGAAAAACCTTGAAAGCACAGGGCCCATTTTCGTGACGTCAAAAATGGCGTCTGCTATTGCAGAAGAACGTTCGGAGAGACTACTTACAGTTAGGTACTGGACGTAAATTACAAGGGGTGGAGTGGTAGCGGGATTGGAAGTGGGTCGCAAATTCCCATGCCCATGTTTAGGGGAGGATCATATTTTTGTAAAACTACATTTTGGGGAGCGTCATACATTTTTCAGCAAGGGATATTTCCAAATTAAAAAGGCTCCATGTAGGGTCACAGAGTGATAAATTTCCCAAACGAATATATTTACGAATATATTTACGAATATATTTACGAGTTAGCCATAATCATTTGATGTGATCTGAATTATTCAGTCTAATTTTGATAGTAAAGTAAACCTGGCATAGAACAATCCTTGGTATCTTCAAGCAAAGTTTAAAAGACAGGTTGCATTTGAGTATGTTTTTTTTTCAAAAATTTGAAAACTAAATAAAAATTATTCAAAAATACAAGTAAAATATCTTGTACACAAACGCACTTGAAGCCATCCTACTATAATCAAGTACATTTATGTTAATTATCCATAATCTATAAATGCAAACAAATTACTGGTTTTATATTAAAAACAAGTTGTTCATACTTTTCTCATATAATACCAAATGGGCAACTGTGTATGATTTTCGATGAAATTCCAAAACTAACTTTGTTGTACACAAAGGTGCTTGTAACCATCCTATTTATAATGGCACACATTTATATGCACAGATATTGATAGTTGTATATTTGGGGAAAAAAATGTTCTGAGCTTTCTCATAGACTGCCATGTTCAGTGTCAAATTTCTTGTACACACATGCCCCCTTTACCTCCCACTTCACGCAAAGTACAGAAACATTAATCCAATGTATTATGATTTGATGTCTTTGGACAATATACTATGCCGGCCACATATTGGCTTCAAATAGTTGTGCAAAAAATGGTTACCTTCCTAAAGTCATGTGTGAAATTTAATGACCCTTCAAATCTGCTTGATGAAAAATTGTAACTTATTAATGAAAACCATCTGTCCTCCCCTGTAATTGCTGTTCAGTCCTTTACACAACGCATTCAGAAGTTTTTTCATTATAAACTTTTCAATGTAAAATGGGACCCTTTTTCCAGGGCAAGTCTGTAAAATCTGACCTTCCCCGATTCCTCCGGCCCCTGTAGGTTCCCTATTTTGATTGATGACAGCATCTTCCTGAACAGTTGCTGTAAGCAGTGGAATCAGACTGACAACTACAAATGCTCAGAGTTGATTTCAAAATGTCGCAACCAAAATAAATATTATTTATCAATTTCGACACCATCTTAATGGTATGTCCCAGGCATATAAATGAGTGTGAAGACCAAGGAAAATTTACTTCTTTTTATTTGAAAAACAAACAACTTCCCTCTGAAGCGAAGAAAAGCGTTACAAAAACAAATGATGTAGTTAATCAAGAGAAACCAAAACAGACAAACAAATTAAAAATATGAAAAATCATATCATAAACGATGAAAAGTTGATTTCATCAGAAAAATTGAAAGGAATTAAAAACATTTCTGGTATCGTTGCCATCTCAATTTCATATTAAACACCTATTACCTATATTCATGAGGGCTATAGCGCCCGTTTATTACCAAAGGGGTATTGGGCTGCCAGAAACATAGCCTTTCCCAGAGGCCGTACGTATGCCGAGGGGTATAGCGATGCATTTCTGGTAACGCACGACCACGAGGGGTAATGAGTCGAGCGTGTGCTAGGGCGACAGTAAAGATCAGGTGTAACACGCGACACACTTAAAGTTGTTGTTGTATGTAAAAGTTTTTCAATGTGTTTTGATACTATGCACTGCAACACTGGCAACAATCCAGTGTGACAAGTTTGCTCAAAATTTAACTGGAGAGTCTCAGAGATATTGGTAGCAAAAATGTCACTTTCAAGTACAACGATTTTTAGATATTCTAATGCAGTATAACGTGTCACTTGAAAGTGGATAAGACACGGGGAAAACCAGGGATGACCTAAATATTGTTCTTTCTCTGACACCATAAAACTGTCAATTACTTTAGGAGAAGATGATCTGAGCTCAATCAGTTGCCCGGTGCGACTGGCTTCTCCAAATACCTTTCCACTGGTACCGCTGATCAGCCCAGGGGGTGCAGGCAATACATGGACACGCCATCTCATAGAACAAGCCACTGGGTTTTACACAGGTTCCGTCTACCATGAAAAGGCACTCTACGAAGGTGGTAGGTTGTTTGTTGTACGACTTGTCAGTGATGTGATGCGGTTTTGACATGGTTTTTCGATTTAAAAAAAAAAACGATTAAATTTTCACCTGATTTCCTTGAATCATGTGTCTCAAATAGTAAAGTTCCAAATAACACAGTACAGCTTGGCTAAAAAAAAACGTTTTAAGAAGAAATTTGAGACAAGATTGCCACAGTAAAGCATAGTCCAGATGAAAATCACTCTGTTTTATTTCGTAAGTACACAGACAATTGCCAAACACTATGTGTATGGTTTTCCAGGGTTTGTTGGTGAGTTTGAAGATTTTTTGGATGGCAACACTCTAACAGTTAAAGTGCATTGTACAGCGTGCATACCGGAAACTTGGGAAGCAGCCATACTTCTGTTGCGTAATCCAATCGACGCCGCGATCTCTGAAAGGAATAGGAGGCGTTCTCGTAATCACGTTGACAGGGCGACATGGAGAAAACGCTTAGGAACGAACAAAGGTAGAAAACCCCCGAAAAGTTAATCTTACGTCGTCATTGAAGGAATAGGCCACTCAATGAGATATTTATACCATTGAAATTGATCACATTTTTCATATAGAAAAATTTGGTTTATTCTTTTTCTTAATAATTATCGGTAATGCTAATAATTGCTGTCATTCAAAGTTCTTAATAGACGAGGAACTCTTTTTAGATTCTAGATATTTGATATTCAAAAATGAGCGCCATTATTAGTTAAAAGTCTCCAACAACAAAATAACTTTTATGGTCATGACAGAGACTTTGTGAAATGAGAGAGTGTAACCTCTTGAGCAGAAGTTGAACAGATCTTTAAGTTTCAGAGAAGTTGCCAATCTCTACCAAAATGACGAACACAGGTAAACGTAATGTTTTGCAATACGATGGAATTCACCCTTTCTTTATGAATACAATTACACTCATTGTGTTTATTCAATTATCGCGTCCTTTTAACCTGTATTGTTTTACAAAAGTCTAATATCATGTTTTTTCCAACTGTTATTTTACATATGAAGGAGTGAGTCTTCTCATTGTCCTTCTGTTTTGTACTCTAACTTCTTTTGAATTTTTATCGATTTTTTCAGGCCACTACAAATTATTCATCGAAGCTCGTTTTAAAGAATACGAGAGTATAGTGAAAAACGTTTTGGATCTACATATTCCGACTCTGGTTGTTCATTATGAAAACATTAAAGAAAACAGCATAAAAGAAGTGAAGCGGATAGTCAACTTTTTGAACATGACCATGAATAAGCAGAGAGAACTGTGTGTCAAGAAAAACTCGGAAGGTAATTTTCACCGACAAAAGAGTGACATCAATTCGCCTTATACGACATTTACAGATGAACTGAAATGCGAAGCGTTTGCTTTGATGAAAAGGGTGTCAAGTCTCCTTGTCAAGTACGGACACCAACCCTCGCCATGCCTACAGGATCATGCAGTGTCTGATTGTGATATGGTTGTCGAAAGTATTTTGTCGGTAACACCTTGCATATAGCTACAATTAGTCAAGGGGGTTTCCTTATCACGATTTTACAAAAGAAGTGCATCACTCGGTGTCATTCTGCAAAATTATAACTATAGCTTTGCTATCGAAATATTCAGCTACTGGGAAATGACATCAAAAAAGCGAAACGCCGTATTCTCACTACATTTGGCGGTCCACTACTTTTGTCAAATTTATTCACCATTTCTGCAACTCCGTCTTTGTTGCCGACTTTGCGGATTGGCGATGTGGTTTAGAAAGAATGATCATCAAACACACAACACCGACGCTTATTTTTTCAACCTTCCGTTTCTGCAATGGAATGGAATCGAAACCTAAAATAAACCACGATGTTGTTCAGTAATTTCCCAGTTATCCACAAATCTCATCCACATCATAACTTATAGTTTTGAAGAAATCGGAAGCATTTTGAGGGCACCAAGATGTTCCATGTACGACAAATCACCCAACTCCTTATCATATTATAAAACTATAGACACGCTGCCGTGATCCCGTTTGTCTTGGCACAAATCATAGCCCATACTAGACGGTCCTGCTTCTACCGCCACTGTTCAGACGATGGAACTTTCCCGATCGCAGAAAAGGGTTATCTCGCTTCTGCTTTCTTCGTTTTGCATGTCCGACTTAAAAAATACAGTCACCAAGTCCACTTGTACATTGGCAGCGATCTTCGCTTCATGTCACAACCTGAAGAGTGTTACATCCCATTTTCAGAACTTTGAACTTTATGAAACTTTTCAAAGTCAATAATGCCCTTCTAATTCTATTTGTGACTACAAGCTACAATCATTCATCAAGTAAGTTTTCAAGATGAAAGATATCACAGAAATGCTCCAAATGTCTCATCAAAAATCGGGATATAATGATAATCGGATTTCCAGACCCGGAGCCATAAAGGATATACATCAATTTAAAGACACTTGGACCATGACGTTTTTAACTAATGAGTCATACAGGCTACCTACAGATTTCATTGAATTTCTGACGATAAAAGTTTCATTTTAGGAAACGTGTATATATTTGAAGGCCCTGGGCCTGAGAGTAATAGCTCTGTATTTGCCTAAGTTAGTTTCACAATTATTCAGCTTTTCATCATTGTCTTTGAAATGTTCGATGAAGGGTGTTTTTACTCAGTAGTATCTTAAGTGCGATACATGATGATTTGTTTTACTGATAAAATGTCACCATATTCTTTTCCTTTTATATTTGTCACATGCTTTCTCAAAGATAACTCCATACAATCTCCCCTGTATTGACCGTTTTTCCACGTGCTTACGTATATGCAACTCACCATGTCTCGGTTTGTAAAACAGAATACTTGTATAAAGTCAACGAGAAAAAGTGTAAACAAGAGTTGCTGTTGTTTATTTCTTGACCAGTTTGTTTTCATTTATATTATTTCAAACATCATCATGATCTATGTCTGAACGGTGTGCTAGTATTTCATTACACACTATCACCTAAATCTTGCATCATGTCATGATTTTCAAGTGAATGTCTTGTCCATAACACAGACAGACCAGCCACAAAAATACCCCATTCATATATCGATTTCTGTTGAAAAAAATTGGACCACAAAAAAAGATCAGTGGATGAATGAGAGAAAATGTTAAATACTTGCTTTGTGGAACAACTTGAATTCTGAAATTATGTGGCATATATAGAGAGAGCAAATAAGAATTAAGCCTTAAATATTCATTGGCATTTCTGAGCGAAGTCAGAAAACTACGGGAATCAGGTGACATGACTCCTGACACCTATGTTGACCTTGAAGCAGAGCATGCCATAAAGCTACACAGTGTTCTGTGACCTGGATGACCTTTCATACATGCAAACTGACAGGTCATGAATGTTATCTCTGTTTGAATTTTGTGACTACAAATATGTGGCAGCTTAGGTCACACCATAGTGGTAGATTTGAATAATTTACACAAACTTGAATGTCAGCGTGGAAGATCCGTCGCTCGAGGGCGCTCTCTAAGGAGCGTCCTTGAGCGACGGATCATTCAGTCTACTTGATTGTGAGACCAAGACTATTGTGTTGCTGACTATCTGGTTTGTAAATGGCTGAATAATGATGATAAGTTGCAGCCAACCAATGAGCTACCGGTACAATCTTCAGAAAGTTTGCTCCTTAAAATCTTTAGGAGCAAATGCAAGTGTTGTATTTTACATTGAAAAACAGATGTTTGAGGGACAAATTAAGTTCACAAAGTTGAGATCACATCAATATTTTCTGTATGCTTAATACCTTCATCAACAAAATTAGGTCTATACAATATTCTATATCACATTTCTATGTACATAACTGTACAGGGACACTAGAAAGGAAGGGCTAAATGAGCCAGTTTTTCCTTCAGTGTCCTCTTTTAGATTGTGAGGTAACTGTCAAATCAGTATCTTGTCAATGTTTAAATTGTGATGACATAGCAAAAATACTTTCACTGTGCAAGATTTTCATTATCTATTTTAAAATTTTCAGAATATACATTAATTTATTCACAGTTCACTCTGCTCCGAAAGTTCACAGACAAAGAATGGGAAATATCAGATTGCTGGGGATTGCAACTGCCAATTTATAAGTCACATATCCGCTATTCATACATCATGCATAAGTACATATGCTTATATTGGGTTGAAGTGATAGCTTTTGAATGACCTTGGCACGTTGACGGGGTGGAAGGCTATGTCAGAAAGTTAATAGAGATTTCCAGCATTGTTAGCTAATTTCAGTCTATGTAACTGTCTTGTAGATCAGGGTCCGTCTCCATTGATTACAAACTGATTGAACAAACTGATAGGCCACTCACACAAGAAAATTCTTATGGATATGAGAAAAGTTTGCACTGTGCAAATACTGATACCAGACTGACTACAAGGAATTTTAAGGAAATCTTAGACGGACCTGAAGAGTGAAGAAATGTCAAAAATTATCAGGCACACTGACCCTGACCTGACTCTATTTAAGTAACAAACAACTAAACATAAAATAGCGGTGGGTTAAACCCAAAATTCGAATTGATGAAGAAATATAATTATATTTTTCTTATTTTCTATCCCTGTGCATATACTTTTTCATAGGTTTTTATGAAATTAAAACACTGTACTTGAATAGGACCTTAATGTACACATTTTGTAGCTTTTTTACCTACAGTGCAGTATTTTGCGGGCTGCAGGTCGCAATAAAAGGGAAAAATTTCTCTTAGTTAATTTATCGTCGTATGGCCGTCATCCATGAAACTCAGTTTCTCACGTATCGTTTTCGAGACAATGTTTTTTCGCATTCATTTTGAAAAATAAAGCTGAATGTTAGTACCGGGGCTTCATTGTAATTTATATCGTCGGCAATTTCAGTAAAGGCCTAAGCCTACTGTTCGAGACTTTGACAATGTTTGCAACAAAAAGATTACAAAGTCATACTGAACAACGTGGACGTAACCTCTGACTTGTGGAATAACAGCTAGGCCTCTATGTTCCGACACCCCTATGTTCCGAAACATAGTGTCAAAAAATATTCAAATGTGTAAAATCCTATCAGTAAATCCATGTTTAGAGGGCAGGTGTACATTTCTACCCAATTTATGTATTTTAAGTCCTATTGAAAACACAATTAGGGGAACACAAAAATACGAAATTTGAGCGGTCTTTTCAAAGCTGTGCCCAAAACACGGTGTTCAGAAAATAAAACGTGATTGGGAACTAGGACTTTTCTGAAGAAAACATCGAACCTGAGTAATTGAAATATAAACCATGATTTATCCGTGTCAACAATATGCAGATTTGATATTACATCCAAAAGAGATGATTATAACATAGACCCTCGAGAATAGACACTGGATGAGGGTGTAGGGTCATAATGGCTTCGGATTTCAAATTATTTCGGATTACCCGCAAGTCAATTTTGAGAAAGAAAAGTGATACAAATATTTTGAGAAGAATTCCTCAAAATAGTTTTAAAGTATTTTTTTACATATTCGTAGGGAGATTTGATGCGAATCGAAGTCTACAGGGAGTCAGTATATATGTTGCTTTAAGTGACAAAGTTTCGAATACAAATCCGAAACACGTGCATATATCACTGCAGTTCCGAACTTAACAGCAGTTGACATCACAGAGTTATTTTATTCTACAATCGTCCATGTATCTTTAAATTTTCCCTCTTTTTCGCAGTTTTTTAACCGTCGGAATAGTTTCTGTACGTGCAGTGCTCCGTGATTCGGTAAAGTATATGACAACTACTTAAATGTCGTTGTTTAAAAACTCTGAACGCCCAAATTTGCCGCGGCGAGGACAGCGTTTAGCTTTGTGTAAATGCTTGTCTATCTTACCGCTTCTGACTCCACCAACCGTCGCTATGTACCCGATTTATCGAAAGGTTTCACCTGACAGCCGCCAAAGATAATGTTAAAAATGTGTTTTCTAATACTTTGTGAGTGTAAACATTTGTAGTATATCCGAGTTTTGGTGGGGTTTTCCTAGGGTAAAACGTAGGAGTTCCAGTGCTTGATCTCCGATGGAGTAGTCATTTTAAATAACTAAATAAAGGT
>LD349294.1:14882-30540 GCA_001465055.1 Ptychodera flava | reverse complement strand
GATATTTCGATTTCGCGCGCGTCGCCCAGTCGGTCGCCCAGACGTACAATGAGGTCAACGAACTCCTATGTATTTTGCAAGCCGATGAAAGGCGCGCCGTATCTCCTTGCCTGGGAAAACGTATATTTATGTGCATATCCAGCATATCGCGCAAAGAGTTCGTTTGTGAATGGATGTTTGGATAATAATGTCAGAAAGATAAAGTTTTACAATGAGTAGGGATGTAGTGTATTTCTTTTCAAGTAATGCTGTCAAATTGCCGTGATTAAACACATCCAGTCCGGCCGGGGCTCACACCGTAACGGGATGTAGCTGTGATATCGCAGCGGTACTTGTGGCGTGTATCGAACGCGATCGGGTCGTTGAGGTCATCGCCACAGTCCCTGCGATGGCGATTACCTCAATGACCCGATCACGTTCGATACACGCCACAAGTACCGCTGCGATATCACAGCTAACCGGGATGGAGTGGCGAAGGTCGATCATCACACGAAAGGACGTGAAAACGTTCTTATGCGACGTACACTCAGTGTGACAGTTTTCGGACGACCTCAGTTTTCGGACATTTAGTGACATGCTGTTAGTTACACTCCCCCGGGTTACACTCACTTCGCTCCGTATCGATAGCGTTTTACAGGTCATGTGACCTCATATTAAGTCAGGTGATACTGTTGTCCCGTTTTCGATAGTTATTTTGGTAGAAGCTATTGAGTTCACTACGAGCGGCGATCACAAATTGTCGTCTGATACCGCGTCAGTGATACTGTCAACATACTGCCGTCAGGTCAAAGTAACTGAAATTTTGACTAAAGTCCTGATTTAGCATTGAATTTTGAATGTGGGGGAGAATAATGATTTTGAAAATATTCTTTCCATTGTTCGCTACGATTGCATGTAGTTTTAACGAAAACTGCGCAGTTGTTTCTAGAAAAAAAAGTACATTTAATGAACGTAAGAAGTGTACAAGTTTTCGGACAGACAATATTTAGCATGTGTAAACGTAGTAAGTGACTTACTGCATAAAAAACTTGACAGGTAAATAATTCCATACGATGAAATATACTCGCTATTTTTATTAAATAATGCCTGTGCGATTTTAATACACACAAAATATGCAATGGAAACAATTATAAGTAATACTCACTGAACAAACTTAGCGAAGTTAGCCACATCGTACGATACAAGGTGCCGAAAGCAATTAACACACACGGAGACAGCCCGTGTCCGATATCGAAGCGCTATGATACACGTCGAAATATAGTTGAGTCGTCCATGAATTAAACATAACTAATTATAATGAAATATTCTTATATACAGTTTTCTAAACACATTGAAATTAAAAATCGGTGGTTTTAAGTTTCAAATTATCAATACTTAGCTCCTAATCACATTCCAAACACTACGTCCGATTTCTGGGATTGCAGTCCGATTACTACGCCATCGACATGGGGTCAAAACTTTGGCAACTTTGACCCCGAAATATCACTCCCGTCGTGTCAACTGAGTTTGAGGATAACCACAATAAAGTTTCGAAAGGTATGGTAATAAGATTTCGTATTGCTGGTCATTTCCGAAACGACTTTGGGCGAAATTTACTACCCTGTCCGAAAAATGCCACACTGAGTGTAGTCCGTCCCTTGGTTTATTCTCAGTGCATGGAGCATAAGCTTATTATTTACGCGATTGGAAATGTGTGATTTATAAAATATCCGCAAAAAAGTAATGCGAGATAGAAGTAAGAAAACTTTACATGGTATGATCTATTAACGCCAACGCCGGTCTCTGGGGTGATTGTCGAGGCCGGGTGATCGTACTCAAACATCTTTGTTCAAAGTTGTGACTTGGCATCAATGAATGACTTTCCTTCAAGATGTCTATAAAATAAGTCCAAACTATCATTGGACGATATTTTAAAAATAAGGCCCTCCCATACTATCCCTCGGGTTGATTGTCTTCTCTAAAACTTGCGCCATGATTGGCCATTTCCGAATATTGTCTCAATTTTATACCACGTGGGGGGAAGTTTATCAACAACAAGGTCTGTGAGTGGTTCACAAATTGCAACTTTCGTTTCACAAGATTATCAATCGAACAGTGTGGCGTCCCACAATGTTTTGTCGCCGCACTCCACAAGGTGAAAAAGAATCACTTTGCGAGCAGACAACGAACATCTAACGCCGCACATCGAGTAAGAAAATCCTATCGAAAGTGCTGAATCGTTTTTTTTACTCTCCAATCCGAATTTATTGTACCTTCTTTTCTACACTGAACTAATTTTAATCAACTAACCACATTAGCCTACAGCGAAGTTATATTTTGGTTTTATCATACATTTTACACTTTACCAATTATCTGTGATGACAAAATGCAGAAAAAAATGAAATATTCGATGTCTAAAGGTTTTATTACATTTTTCAATCTGCAGCATCAATGACTGATTCCTGAGTCTGAGACTCAAACTTCAACAAAAATAGTTCCGGGTCAAAATTGGTAAATACTCATTAACATAAAGGAATGGCATAATGTTTTTGGTTTTGCACTGCAGTGCAAATACCGGTAGTACGAGCGGGCTTCGATGCAAGTAAACTGTAGTACATATGTAAAGTATTTTTTCGCTCAGACAAGTTTATAGACCGCGTCTGAGGTCATGACCTTTATCCAACCCAAGAGACGTACGAGGCGAGGCACACTCAGCATGCTCAGTAATAACTGGCAACAATTTCAAAAAAGTGATTTGGAGACGAATATGTGCTTTAAGACGTAGGTATTTAGTGAATATCACTTGGAATTTTGTGTCCTAATTGACCACATGCAAACTTAGAATTAATGATATTAAGCTGAAGTTCAGATCCCGAGGAAAATTTATAACCTAGTAGACAGAGCCGGACTCATTGAACAATCTTCAAAAATTAGCACAATCAAATGGAATACAAAAGAAATTCAAAGAAAAATTGAGCATAATGATACTAAACACAAGGACGTAATCTAAATTCGGTATTGAATTACTAACTATTCCAAGGCAAAGCACTTCAGCAATTTTGGATCTGACGCTTCGCTTCTCAATCGTTTTGGTAGCGCAGAAGCTCTTACGCAACATAATCGGGAACTATTTCACTCAGAAGGGTTTTGCGAAGCATCTTGTTCAATGAGAAAAATGAATTTTAGCAAGCCATTTCGCTAAAACCTTCCAAGCCACTGCATGTTAGCCCTAATAATAAACTCACACTTTTTGCTCAAGTCTCTGTATACATGCATTGCAATGGCATGACAATCAAAGAATTCACATATCCTGTACCAATCCATATAAGAAAGTGTGTTAGCTTAAGTGACCTATTTTTTGCATACTTCAAATACTATTTTTTAATCCGACCAGCACATTGCATGACAATTTGTCTATGAGGTATAGAGTTGTCCCTTGTATAAATCTTTTTGCATTTAAAGTTTGGTAAGAAACTAAGAGTCAAAGCAAATCTTTGTAGGTAAGGCAAAGATTTCATCGAGTCTAAGAGCATCATATAGTTTCATCTCAAGAATAGACGTCAGTGCTACATTATTGCGGTAATGCTTGCTCCTAGTCCATGACCTTTATTTTCAGATTATATCTTATTCTCCAAGAAATCCTCATATGCATACAAAAAAACTTACGATGTTTTTCTTCATCGGTTATGAAATATTGTGTTTAATATTTATGCAATGAATATAAAGCTATTTCACAGGGTATCTTGATCAATGAATCACTTGATCAACTTGATATTGTATTATATATCATGAAGTGTCCTCTTGTTAATTTTGCCATGCAAAATGTTGATCACATGATAATTACATTTTATTACACAGGCGCTTCAACTAGGGAGGGAAGGCTTGTCAACCTGCTAAAAGATACATACAGGGGACACTTTGCAATGCTGCAACCTATTCCATGGTACGATGATCTGAAACTCAGACTGAAGGAAGTATATACAAGACTAGAAGTAAAAAAAGTTGAAAGAGGTGCCACAAAAGCTGGCCAAGATCTAAAAGATCTGCATGACATGTTCAAACCTGATGAGGAAGAACAACATCCATTGCGAATAAGGATAGAGGGTCCACCAGCCATGGGTAAATCAACACTATGTAGAAAGATAGCTTATGACTGGGCTTGTGGTGAGCTAAAGCAGTACAAATTACTTTTCTTTTTGGAGATGAGACATGTAACAGGTTCAGAGGTGATTGATGAAATATTGACTCAGTTACTACCCAAGGATTTTTCAATCACAAAAGAAGAGCTTGCACACATAATCTCACAGCATGACAAATCAACTCTGTTTCTCTTTGATGGTTTAGATGAAATCACAGAGGATACAATTGAGGGCTCTGACATTGCTGACCACATTACCAAAAAATTATGTGTGTACTGCACAATTGTCATCACCACAAGACCACGCTTATGTGATAGGTATTTGAGTGGCTGTGACTTATACTTAATTGTCAAAGGGTTTACGAAAAAGAGTACCGATGATTACATAGACAAGTATTTCAAATATGACAGAGACAGAGGTATGGCTCTTAAACAGGAAATAAAAGTTCAAAGGGAAGATATCATTGAGAAATCTATCACAGATCTCCTCAGTAACCCCTTGCATGTGTCTTTCCTGTGCATTCTATGGGAAGATTACAAACAAAATGAAAAGGAAAATTATTTCCCAAAGACCCATACAGAATTATACTCTGAGGTACTTGAATGTACTTTAAAGCGATATTGTGCCAAAAATCGCATTGAACTAATTAATGGCGAAATACCAAAATTAGTTATTGATTTAAGAGATAAGCTGGCCATTGATTCATATAAAATATATTCAGCTGACAAGATAAATTTCTTGAAAACAGACATCTCTTGTGAGAAATACCTAGATTTAGGTTTGTTGGTAAGAGATCTTGGTCATTCAAGGATAAAAGCAAATGAGTTGTATTTCTTCTACCATAAAACATGGCTTGAATTTTTCACTGCATTTTACATTTCCTCTCATTTAAAACTAGGAGATACCACTGGTTTGGATAGCCTGTTCAGCAATCCAAAGGAATCAAGTTCTGTTCTGAAATTCCTTGCGGGAATTTCTGAGAGTAAGCCAGGTGGTTTGCTGTTTGTCAGATTTAATCAGGAAATTCAGACTCTGGAAAATGAATTTGACACTACCACAGAATATATAGATGGCAGTGAAAAACTTTCATCTTTATTTGGCCAGTGTTTTGAATGTCTACATGAATCAAAGCATGGTCAGGAGTCTGTTTCTCATGTACAACGGTCAATACAAGGGATTCTACTTTATTCAAGAGTTAAGACTGAATTGAGCAAATGTGACTCTTTGTGTGACTCACCAGATCATGAAGTCTGTAAATTCATTAGAGTCAACAGGCCTCATTGTCATTTTTCATTCATCGTTCATTTCATGAAACTACAACCAGGTCATATAGAAGTGTTAAGAATGTATCAACCCACCATGAAAGAGATGTCAATGTTATCAAACATACTATCAGACACTGAAAACAATGTAATGTTAAAGACTTTAGAGATAGACATGTGGCAGTCAAAATCACAAAATATTGTACCATATGTTAACCATTTGTCAAAATTCATTAGAACATTTAAAGCAAATGCTACTCTTCAAACTTTGAACATACACTTTACTAAATACTACGGGTATCATAAATACAGTACAGAGGAACTCAAGGTAAGCTTGGAGAACATGTTTGCTGGAATTGCTGATAATGAGAATATACAAAATTTTGCTCTGACATTGACAAATTTGACATTCAATACATGTAGTTCAATTCAAATATTTGAAGAGTTTATTGAAAAAGGGCCCAGGACAGTGAAGTTTACCATGCCTGGTTCTAAATGTCAACTGTCTAGTCTGTGTAACTTCATGAAGAAGTGTAGGAAAACAGAATCAATCAAACTGGTGTTTAATGACAATCATTTTTGGAGTAATAATATCAATCAGGAATTAAATATGTGTCTGCAAAACATGAGTACAAGTATAAATGCTCTCAGTCTATGGATAAGGATATTGCAAAGAGACTCTGCTTTGTTTGATACACTATCAACAAATACCACACTGAGTGAGATATCAATAGGTAGGTTTACAGGGCAGTCTATTGATAAAGCGTTTGACATCATAAAACATAACAAATTTGCAAGGTCTCTCACTCTCTATGTTGAAGACAATGAGTGTATAATTAATGGTGAGGCTATGGTGAAGTCACTGAGAGAAAACAAAGCCCTGAAACATTTATGTGTGCAGTATGGATACTGGTATGTCTATGATGCCAAATTTGAAGGACAGCTTGTACCAATTGCCAAGGAAATAGCAAATTGCCTGTGTTCATTGAAATCAATCAAATTTTCATTGATGAGCAGTTACAAAGAAAAAAATTCCTATGTTGCCGATTTCATTTCACAGCAAGTAGGGCAACACCATTGGTCATACAATGTCTTTCCTCACTGCAATGGTAGGTACATGCGCCAACTTAGCTACTGCACTGAGGATGATGGGATTAGTCAGGTTGAACAATAACATTCCATCATTAGATATCAAGAACAAATACATACGTAATGTATAGACTTGTAAAATGCAGAGAAAATGTTCAATTTTGATATATGCTGCATTATACTTTAAAAAAATATCCAATAGCTTGTAGAGTAATTTTATCTGTTATAACTTGTAGAGTAATTTTATCTGTTATAACTTGTAGAGTGATTTCATCTGTTATACAGATGTGAACTTGTCAAAGATAAGCAGTAAAACTTTCAAAGAATACAAGCATAGATGAATGTCACTTGTATTCAGTACTGCCATGTATCATTTTGATTAATGTGCAATGTTGTGAAAATGAAAAAAGGATTTTTACAATGCCAAAGAAGTATCTCGGAATATTATTGTGACATTTTCTCATGTATAGTTTTTAATGTAAATATAAATATAACTGTATTAACAACTACAACATGTAAATTGTAACAGCGGTTTTTTTGACATTGTAATTATTTTGTGCTACACCATACTGTGAAGCCCAACTTTCACCTGTATATATCAACTTTCACCTGTATATATGAAAGGTAACATTCTTCCTGTGTTACTTGAAAATAGTGTTTTTGTACATAGCATAATTGGATTGTCATTTTCATACTGATTAAAATTTCAGGTATTTAAGTTTGATGAGAAATAAACACCTTTTTCATGCACATGATGACCTGCTTGTCAGCATCATTTATTGCATTTGAAAGAGAGCAAGACAGAAATGAGAGATGAAAAGATAAATATTGCTCTATTGAATTGGAGATAAGCCTGCTGCTAAACATAAACACGTTACATTCTGCTCCCTTCTATTTTCACTTCCAACAGTGTACTGAGAACTTTCTACACTTATTTGATTTGCTGTTGAATCAAGGTTCATCATGATTTGAAAATAGCTTTCATGAACATGTATAGAGATTGTCCAGGTAGAGTACACCTGGGGGACAGATACAGTATTTGAACCCTCGAATGTTTAAATTTCTGTTTTTTTAGGGCTTATTTTTAAGTTTTTTGAGTAAGTAAAGTTTTCGCAGGCTTGGTTTTGTGAAAATCAGGAATTTTATTTTTCCTCAAAGATATACGGTAAGACAGGGATGGGGTCCATTTTGAATTTCAAATATCGGTAAAATTTGGGTAATTTGTTTCTCTATCATCCAAAATTTGGATGATGACCCCTTAATTTTATTCGTGATTTTGAAGAGAATGGTTGAAAGTTTGAGGAAAATTCGAGAAAAATTTAAGTCTTTCACTTCGAGGTGCAAACGACCTTAATGTAGTATGCACCTCGAAAGTGAAAGACTTGAAGTTGAACGTTTGCTCAAACTTTCCTGAATGAAACTTTCAACCATTCTCTTACCAAATCAACAAAAAAAATCAGGGATCAACATGCAAAGTTTGCAACTAGTGAAACAAATTGCCCTTCATTTTGCGATATTTGAAGTTGTGAAATGGCCACCATTCCAGTGTTAACTCTATGGGGGAAAATAGAAGTTTGGATTTTCCAAAAACTAAGCCAGTGAAAGTTTTTTCATTCTCAAAATGAGCCCCCACAAGTTATAGATCAGAAAAGAATTGTAGAAATTTGAGAGTCCGACTATCTATCCCTGAGGCGTGTTGGCTGTTAGAAATTTCCCAATTGCTTATTGAGTTTGGTGCTTGTTCAGTAAGATTTGGGGTGTCGTAATTGTTGAAACGTCCATTTAATAAAAAATTAAATGTCAATACTGTCGTATTCTCTGTAATTAAATAACGATAGAAGCGTGTCATGACTTATTTCACACAAATTTATTCAAAAATTGAATTCTCATTCAACAAAGTCAACTGGTTGTCTTTACATTGGCAAAACATACAGTAAACTATTAGTCTGACACATGTACAGGCTAATTTGGCAAGCTGAATATTGAGTATCTCTGCATGTTTACAGGAACTGAACAAGAAATTTGACAATTGAAACAACAACAATGAGAAGATAATCAAAAGTAACAGCCATTGACTCTTTGATCACAATATCAAAGTAACTGACAACTCACAATGTCTCAGTTTGTAAGGCAGAATACTAGTATAAGGTTGATGTAAAAAGGTGCGATCAAGAGTTGTTGTTTTTTTCTTGAATAGTTTGCTGTTCTCTATTTTTTATACATCATTACGATATATATCTGACACCATGTGCTAGTATTTCATCACACACCCATGATCACTTAAATACATGTATGTCATCAGGTCATGATTTTCCAGTGAATGCCTCGTCCATAACACAGAGGGACACACCAGCCACGACAAACACCATTCCAATATAGGTTTCTGTTGAGAAAAATGGAACGACAAAAAAGATGAGAATTGGGGAAAATGTAAACACTAGCTATGTGAAACAACTAGAATTCTGAAATTATATTGCATACTGTATAAAGCACAGAAAAGGAGCCTAAAATGTTCACTGACATTCCAGAGTGAAGTCAGAAAATTACGGGTATCAGATTGAATGACCACAGACACCTACCGGTACATGTCAGTTAACCTTTCAGTACCCTATATTTTATGAGGAACTGAAGCGGACCATGCAATAAACCTATTCAGTGTTCTGTGACCTGGCTGACCTTTCGTACGTGTAGTTAGTGAGGTCACAGCAGACTGAGGGGTCATGAATGCTACCTTCATTTCAAACTTTGTAAATTTGTATCAACTGATAAGCTCAAAGGTCATATCTGATTGGTAGATTTTAATTATTTATACCAACTTGAGTGAGAAACCAATTCTACTGTGTACATGTAGCTGATTGGCTATTTGTATATGACTGAATAATGACAATAAATAGGTTAAACGTACAATGTTCAGACACGCTACACATTTGCTTAAGGGGTCACTCAGAATGATTGCCATCTTAACCCTTTGAGTGCTGTAATTTTTCCCGCCAAAATTACAGTGCAACATTTCACCAATTTTGATGAAGTTTCTTTAATTTTTTATAGTATTTTACCTAATGGACATAACTTTTCATTGGCTGTAGTTTTTTACCAAAACTTTAGGAAAAAATCTGAACTCAATTGTCTAGATTTGAAGAAAAAACAATTGTTGGCATTATATTATATAAAGGCAACAGAATTGACATTGACACTGAAAGGATTAAATTATGTGACTGAAGGTGTGGATGGAAAACACAAGGCACAACACAAGGTATATGTACACTGATACATACCTTTATTACCAATTTTTTCTCCCAGTATTTTTCCAGTCAATGTAGTGAAAATAAATGTCAGGGAATTTGTTATGGGCACAGCAAGTGACAAGTCTGTTCAGAAGGAAATCATTTTTAAAAAAGTAAATTAATGTCATGTGGTGTTTTATTCACAAAATCTTATTTGACAATTTGGTGAACTTATCAGAATCGAGAAACTACCATAAGAGTTTGTTAGCATCGAAGTTTGCTCCTTAAAAGTCCTTGGGACAAAATAACAAAGTCTAAATGCCAATATTTATATTTTACAATGGAAAACCAATTCAACAACATAGTTTGGTTTGTCCAATTCAATAGGACAGAGGGGCATACACACAGAGACATTGGAAAGAAAGGGCTTGGATAAATGAGACAATTTTCCCTTTAATCTCATCTTTTAGACTGTGGGGTAAAAAATTTCAAGCTACATGTCAGTATTTTGTCAGTGTTTAAACTGTGATGACAAACAGCGCAAATGTTTTCACTGAGTAAGATCTTGAAAATTGTCTAAATACACAGCTTGACACTCACTATACTCTGAAAGTTCGCAGACAAACAGTGGGAAATATCAGATTGCTAGAAACTGCAACTGCCAGCTTACACCTTTAAATGATCCAGGCAAGTTGATGAGGAAGAAAGTTGGAAAAAGGAAGTAACTACTGTAGCCAAACATTATACATTGAAAACATACATGCTGTCTTGATATGTTTAACACTGGCAATACAACAGAATCTGTCTTGTGCTAAGTGGACAAACAACATGATATTGCAATGCATTGTAGGTAATAAGGCTAATTCTCACAACAGTAAGACTTTGAAGTAGTGATTTAAAGGTACACGGTCACTGTAAATTTGCATATTCCATATTAGGTTACGGGGCGGGGCTTAGCGTACTATGTACTACCCCGTAACACCTGCAGCTGTCGGTCCTCCATGGGCCATATTTGAGACGTCAAAGGACATGCAGACGCCGCCGCTAAGTAAGCATGACTGGTCGTGTGGGGGCGCCCTTTTTCAAAAGCGGCCACCCGCGTAAAATCCGTGATTGGCTATTAAAAAAACAGGTGACCGAATACCTTTAATAAATGCTTTTTCACACTAATATAAATGTGGTCATGGTACAGATTTGTTTATTCACAAAACTAGCTAAACTCATGCATCTTTTCAAATTTTTAGATATTCCTGTACTAGACCAAAAATTTCACTTTGGCGCCTGTAGTCTTACTTGTTTTACCTGTAGAAATCTGTCATACTGAAAATATGGTCGGCCAATTAGACTTTACACTACAGTGCCTTGGAAAGACTAACTTGCGTTTTTGACATGTTCAGTTAAGCGTACAGTTAATTTTCATATTTGTTTGCATGCTAGATATACAATGTTCAATCAAATGCTAAATTTCCTTCCAGTACCATATAGAACCACTAAAATCATTGTTTGAAACTCATTCCTACTTTTGCTATTATCATCAAACTTGGGGTATTTATCAGTCACAAAAGTTTCCCAAAATTATCAAAAAATTACAGAAAAATTCATATAAATTGGTAACATGTAGCACTTAAATTTTGGCGAGAAAAAATACAGCACTCAAAAGATTAAACATTGATTCTTGAGTGTCCATGGTAACTTTAATCCATCATTTTTAAGTGGTGTCATATGACCTTTATGCTTGCAGCCAAGGGGTCACTGGACAGGTCACATTCAGCAAAACAATGTAATGAAGACTTGGAGATTTCATCAACAGCTCAAAACTTGACATCATAACAAAAGAAAATTTTCTTTTTGATTAATGATATCCATTACACTAGTAATATATGTTCAGTTTGTACAAGTAGGTTAGTATATGTAAATAATTTCCACCAACCTGCAGATGCCAGAGTCAGGTAATAAACTAGCGAACCACTCTGGTTGATGAGAAATGGCACAATGTACTACAGAGATTAAAGCAAAAGGAAAAGAAAGAAAGAGAGTCATCATACTGGATATCCTCATTTGATGTCTTTCATTACATATTAAAGCCACCATAAACTTCTACTCACTTGGTATTTCTCATGAGTACGCAGTTTTTACCTGCTCCCCAAGTGTGTGGTTATAACTCACAAATGCATTGTTGGCATATAACTTTTAAGTTCACCATCAATGCAATGCTCAACAGTTTGCTGAAGTTTCATTCCTTTGATTTACTCTAGCTGTTTTGAAGCCAAAAGACTTGGGGAAAGTCTATAAGTGAGTAAAGTTGGCCTGGTACTCTGTCTCTTGACAAGTTCATGGTATAAGCAACTGCTGAGAAATTTTACAGCAATGCACTTCAATACTGACAATATGATAAATGTATATACTTGCATGTACTGATTCACTACATGATTTGGTAAAGGGTAGCACCACACCTGTTCATGCATCAATATTAATGCCAATAATTTTTAAGAATTGAAACATTTTATCATGGTGTTCAATATTGCATTGGCTAGGTTCATTATGGCTTACCTTCCAATTCGTTGTAAGATATATAATCTCTGCCAAAAACTGCCAGACTGCATTGGATTTCTGGATCTTATCAATTCCAGCACTTCCTTGTTTGATGAGAGGGTTTGTGGCACCCCACAGAAATGCAACAACTGTCAACCACACAGCATTATAGATCATTCTCAACCTACAAAACAAACATTGTGGTCAGTGTTACAAAAATGCCTAGGCACAGACAATTGAGCATTACTAACATCACAATGGAAATTGTCAGTCTGTTTCTGTTATCTTTCGAACCTTCAATAGGCTGTGACCTGACATCTCAAACTTAAAATCAATTTCCCAAACGACGATACTGAAAATCAGCTTATTTCTCTACTAACAAAACAAGAGTTATCTTTTAACGAACAACTTGCAGATTATATTTTTACTTTATATAAACAAAGAAATACCTATTAAATTATATTTATTATTAGCTAATATTATTATACTGTAATACTTTGTCTTCATCAAAGAAAATTTTAACTTATTTTTGTATCACACTTTTATTGCCACAAATGTGATGTAAATCCTATATTTACAAGCAAGCAATAAAAAAAAATATTATATTATATTAATATCCTGCTTCCCATCCTCAGACTCTGACCTCCACATAAAATGCTACCCAGTGTAACATAAAATTTGTCTCACACAAATGTACAGGTTTGTGAATCCCTAAATGACGAGGTGCATAAGACCAGATCAATCAGATTGATATGGTATTTGAAGTTATAAAGCAACTCATTTGATAATTTTAAACATCACATTTGCAGTATGTCAAAATTGCATATTGCTAACATACCGGTACAACAAAACTACAAGTTTACGAACAGATATTTTCAAAATACAGTTAGTACCCAGATTATCTGCGCAAGTTTACCACCTAGCAATATATATGATGCAAAATTATCCATACACAACTTGGTTAAATTGAGCTTCATGATGAGCGAATGGGAAACAAGAATCAGCCATCCATGTACAAATTAAGTCATCCACAGGCCAACAGCCATTGACTTGAAGCAGTCTTTTTCTCAATAACAGCTACATGTACAAAATCAGAAGGGGCTCTGATTTAATACTGCACTAAGGATTTTTGAATATACTGTTTGTTATTTTACTTCGACAGTTTTGAAAATATGGATAAAAACCAGTTGAGGTTTGATCTTAACTAAAGATTTTTTTTTATAACTTGTGCGAAAATCTGCAACGGTTCCTCAACTAATTTATCATAAATCTTGTAAATTGTAAGAGTTGGATCATTTAATAATCGGGGGGGGGGGGGTTCTGTAATGTTGACTTACATACACACGTATGATTTTTTTCTCCCTGCTTCACTCAGAATTATTTTGTAACTGTTGGAATTCAGGCAACTTCCCCTCACAATGATTTTGTCTTTATTTGCACATGCTCAAATGCCAATATTGTCTGTTCTCTTTGTTGCGATGGAACTTTTCTTTACATGACATGATAAAAGCCAGCTGGGAAAGGGATGTACAGCAGCAAAAAGTAGACATGTAACTATATAGGCAAACAGCTGCATCTGCTTCAGAATGCTGGAACATTGGGAAGAGAATAGAAGCATCCTGTACTGCAGCAAGATTACTGATGGAGGACTACAACAAAGTCCTCATTGTCGAAATCTGTAAAAACCAACAATCACTGTGACTGTTTGGGGATAAAGTTTATTTAACATACCGGTAGTTGGCTGAAGATATGTGGCACAAACCCACTTAATGATTTGAAAAGACTGCACAATGCATTTAGAGAAGTACTGGAATTACATACGCTGACATATTGCGACTAATCCACTTACTCGGGGAGGTTATGAGGGGTATTCCCTCCTCAAATACAGAAAATGTTAATTATTACACATTAAAAGGAGTCATTTAGTGGCCATTTTGTGTGTTTTAAACACACGGTTACCATGAAGAATTATTAGACACAAAAATGTTTCCCACCATTACCTTATTAGAGACAAGAGAATATCCTATTAGAAAATATTTCTATTTGATGCTGCAGCTTCAATAAGGAAGCTTTTTCCGCATTCTTTGTAGATGCCAAGAAATCAAAATGCAGCTTCTGCATATGCATATGCTACAGAAGTGCTTGGGATTTCTAATGTTTTTGTGATACATGGGTAAAAAGTCAATGTGACACTGGCTTTCTATGTTGGAATTCAGCTTCCTTTTGGAAATCAACATGTGTATCCTGTAACATACTTTGAACGCCAAAATAATTCATTAAATAAGCATACTAAGAGATTTGAGAAGCTCCATTTGAAAGCAAATGCTTGTGCAGCAGAGAATACATGTACATTACAACAATAGCCAAGGTGTTAGTGAAAATATTAATCATAACAGGGCATAACTCAAATATGTGCTAAAATGAAGGATGGAATGAGAATTGGGTGCCATAAAAACGAAAGTTGTTATAAAGATCACCAGATGGGGCGCCAAAATAATGAAAAGTAATGACTGACAGCATCTGTCGGGGCATTATTTCTACTTCATGTCTGCTGTCAAGCCCTTTTGATCCTTCGCTGGATATTTTTAAAGTCGGCCTCTTGGAATATTCTTTTTTTTCCCAAAAATTTTCCAGACCCCCTGCCCTCCCAAATCAGGATAGCACAAGTCCACCCTGCACCCCAAATGTAGACTTGGTTCAAGTCGGTGAAAATAAATAAATAAATAAAATCATTTTTCATAGTTTCTCTTCTGTCTCTCGTATTTCATACAAACGTATTTGGAATTTGGCAGTCCAGGGTGCCTGGAGTTGCCGGTGTAGTATACATAGAGAGCTAGCAACTCCAGGCACTGCATGCCAGGCCAGGTTTTCCTAGCAATTGAACGCGTTACCTTTGAGTCTGCGCAGTAATGAGGTAGCTTCTGTGATTCCGGGGATAGCGTTCACCCCACTCACGCATTTCACATGAAAGTAGAACACAAATCAAAACTCAAACATTCGCAAATCACAGACTTTAACCAAGTCTACCCCTTATGCGTAATGCTTTGCCAGTTTATTTTTTTTGACAAAATCTGTGTGCAATGATACAGCTTTTGCACGCACCTGTCCAGTTCCTACATAGCTCTGCGTTCAATGCTGTGTTCCCGGCGACGGCGTTATACATCTTCGCTTGCCAAGGTCTCCGCTACGGGCATCTGGATGCTTCCCGAAATCAGAAATCAGTTAGTGGAAGACTCCTGTCTGGCTAACGAGCCGTGCGAGCGGACGATGGGCGTTATACAGCTGTGGTGGGAGGCCGTATAACGCCGGGAACACTCAACATTGTACACAATACAATACTTTATTGCTCAACAACACACTCAAGGAGTGCGGTAAGGCAAAAATTACAAAACTCAGCAAACACTGGATGAAGCTGCTGCTGGGGGAGGAACTA
>LD349291.1:233942-267759 GCA_001465055.1 Ptychodera flava | reverse complement strand
CAAATTATCACAATATTTAAACCTCAGTAAATATCGTATATCGCACGTTTCATACCTGAAACCTGGACTAAAAATAACAATTTCTGTCAGTGACTCCAATACGAATATGAATACGAATACGAAAACGAATACGAAAACGAATACGAAAATAACTTCAGCATCGTTTCTCTATCCTAATGGTAAAAACTCCCTAGGTTACTAGTAATTAATACAAAACTGTCTGTGTTGTCTAATCTTCACTCTTATCATGTATAAGTGCCCATCGCCCTACTTTATGGAGATTATAGTCTAGGATTATAGATTCAATTGTCAGTGCATCTTGGTCTGGCTCGACATTCCTGATTAAAAAAGACAAACTTGTAAAATACTCCCAAATTTCTAACTTCCCAATCACTTCACCATGAATACGGCAGTCTGCTGAAGTTGCTTCCTTCAATTTTCATACTCTCCTTTGGCATTAATAAGTACAAAGACTTTGGGCAATTATCTACGTCTGTTGTGCTAATTATGATATTCTGACAATGATTAAGCTCTGATAGAGTTGCGCCACAGTGTGGCATATATACAAACCCTGATATGATTTCAGTTAAATCACAGGTTTTGTGGTGTCATACCATAAAAAATTTCATGAAATGTGTTTTGTTGTACATTTTACAGGGTGATGGTACAGGCCTCATGAGTATATACACAGGTGCTTTTCCAGATGAGAATTTTGAATTGAAGCACGATTCACCAGGATTGCTTTCGATGGTAAGCTTGCTCATTTCTCAATTTTATAACACTCATGGATTGAAATGACTACCTCAGTCAGTCTACCCATCCAGAGTTTTCAAGACATTCATCAGTATACACATATTGACTTTCCATGAGAGTAACAGGATATGTTTGTTGTCCAAGGGCCTGAGAGTCTCCCCAAAGCAGTCTGTTTCAAAAAGGCTGTAGGGCAAGGGAAACAGACTGTTTTAAGAGGCTCTCAGCCTTGAGAGAAAACAAACATACGCTTTTTAACTGAAATATGGCCAGTCAACTGTTTTTTGTAACAAATCTCATCTTATTTTCTCACTGAAAGATTGAGAAGTTCCTCTACCGTCACTTGTCTCAGTTGCAGATAATTTGGCCATTTCCTTTATGCACTCTTGAATGTGCAAGCATAGACAGCATACATACCCAGTCAACAGTTGTTCCAAACTGTTAACCAATTAATAGTTTTAAAAAAATGTCAACCAGCAACTGGCTCTTTGTATGTATCAGCACCAAAATTATGCACATTGTGTGACTGTAAATAAAAAAATCAGGACAGAGAGTTTCATTGCATATTTCATACATTCTCTTTTGTTCAAACCTGGCACATGGACAATGAGCATATCAATTTGTTTTGTCATGTGATCCAATATGGCTACCAGGCAGGATATCACAGGAACACTTGACCTATGTTCTCTTCTTGCAGGCAAATAGTGGCCCAAACACAAATGGTTGCCAATTTTTCATAACGTGCTCCAAGGCAGACTTTTTAGATGGAAAGCATGTAGTCTTTGGGAAAGTTATCGATGGATTGTTGGTTGTGAGGAAAGTAGAGGTAAGAAATATGGAGAACTCTGATATTGTTGATTAATTTAACCTAGCTTGCAAATCTGCTCAGAAATTCCATTGCCACGTAGGTCTTGAAAATTTTCCTGCGGATTTGTAAATATTCTCTTGCTCAGAATGACTTGGTCATTAGATTGATAAGTCTCACATCACTGTGTCCCTCCTTTTTTCCCTTTTTATAGAACGTCCCGACGGGATCAAACAACAAACCAAAAATACCAGTACTTGTGTCACAGTGTGGACAACTCTAGATATCTGCATCCAATCCATATCTGCAGCAGAAATGAAGTGTGAACATCTTTGAACGCCGATGAAGGTTCCTGTCAAATCAACACTGAAGAGAGAATGAAGGAGAAAAATACTTAAAGGCCAGGCACTGCCACCGAGGGGGATAGACTGTCAGTTGTATAGAGAAGGAAAGGACAGCAGTGGATCATTTGACTTGCTGATATTCACACACCGGTTTCAATGGCAAAACTGGGTTTTGGTTCCACTGTTTTACCAGCATTAATAAAACTGTGAAGTGAAACAACAATTAGTAATACCAGAACAGTGTGATGTCTTGTTTTACAGCGGTGTATGCAGATGAACACTTCAACAGCGTATCGTGATACCATGATATGTCCATGAAAGTCGCTGTACAGTCTAGATTTCTGAACAAACGGATTTGAATTTTTAGTGACACCTATAACAGCACAGGGTATGGTAAAGACCAAGTCACTTTATTGAGATGTAATGCAGTAAACCGGAGACATTCTGAAAAACACAAACCTGAACTGTGTGCCTATGTAGCACCATTCCCATCCTTTTATTGTATTTGTATGGGTAATTGCTACGAATCTCCAAAGCAGAGAATTATAGACCTGAAAAATCATTCCTTTCACAGCTCATAAACTAAGACTATTCATTCCATCATCCAGAGGCATTCGCCCAAGGATGAGTATCCATTAGTGTCTTTGTACCATTTCAAGATTACAGAACTCTCCATCGTCTGATAGTGAACCTGTTACTCTAGACTCACCAGGTCTTAAGGTGGTACGTACCTTGAAACTAAGAGACTTGAACGTTTGCTCAAACTCACCTTAAAGAAACTTTAAACATTCCCTTTCAAACTCAAGAATAAAAATCGGGCATCACTGTGCAAAATTTGTCACTAGAGAAACAAATTACCTGATATCACTGAAATTTGAAATTCAAAATGGCCGCCAACACTGTGTTAATTCTATGGGGGAAAATTAAATTTTCGATTTTCACAAAAATTAGCTGTAAAAAACTTCATTTAATGCGAGAGATTCAAATGAGCCCCCACAAGGAATAGACCAATAAGGCATTGAAAAGTATGTGAGTCCGAATGTCTGCCCTGGAGGTGCATTCTACCTTCAATTCGCCCTCTGAACATGAGTTGGGTACCGTAACCACTGCCCCATGCTGCCTCAATCATCTACTGTACCTTCAATAATCATAAATATCATCATGAGCATCACTCTGTGGGCAGGGAACGATTTGTGATCTTGCTCATTATTATTATGTGTTAGTATTTAATAACAGAATTGGGATTGGAACCTGAGAGAGATTGACAGTTTCCTTTGAAATACAATACAGAGAGATGGAGGGGCACAGTAGATACCACACAGTTCAGACGTCCATTTGTCATGGTATCTAACATTTGCATGAATCAATTTAGTTTTTACCAGACCCGGTGATCAGTTGTTTATGGACAAATTTTATCAAGGAGAAAAAGGCGGCTTTTATGTCTTATACCCTCAAAATTTATATTTGTTAATAAATTTTTTTTAAAGATATTGTCGTTTGCAGTTTTCTGTTGATTAAGCATGAATTAACCATATTCCTATACCTGAAAGAAGTTCTTTGAAACCTAAAATGGTGTAGCGTCACAGTCTGATTGGAAAAGTTTAATTAGATGTTATTCTAGTTTTCTTTAGGAGCTATCAAATGTTCAGTATGGTAGGTACAGTACACTTGTTGATAAACTCCCATCTTTCCATTGTTCAATAAATAAATAATTATCTGGCAGTAGTAAAATTTTCAATTTAAAACACTTGTAGCCCAGAATATTTACTCAAACAGTAAATTTTCCACCACTTCACTATCCAGTATTTAAAATAATTCTGATATGCCAACATGATTACTTTTCACTTCCGGTTTTGCATCGACACACAAGGTTGTGATGCACTGAGTGCACTTGCCATACTTAATCACAGATTTTTTGTCAGTAAGACTTGTTTACAGCGACTTCACAGATTTAGTGACTGGTCAGGAGCTCACCGTGCAGTCCGTAGAATATCGTATTTTTATTGTTTTCAGTGGTTCTACGATAAGGAGACAAACTTGTGAATACAAACTGTAAACATGGCCATTTTTAAATAAAATCATTTTCAAGTAAAGTGTAATCTCCCATAAATACCTGCCACTCTAGGTTTATGTTTTACTGAAGTGCTGTTGCATAGTGACTGAGGTTACCCACAATTCTCCTTGATTTGTGCACTCAGACAGTTTGCTAAAAGCTAATTCAATTTTAATAATTTCCAAAAAAATTTGAAACTGAATTTCATTTCAAGATTATTTGTTAAAAGTATGCTCCAAAATTATGTGTAAAATTCAAGAGTAAATTGAACAAGAAGTCGATGTTTGTAGGTGCTGAAAATTGTAAAGTTATCAGCAACTGAGATGGTCTCATCATACCACCTATCAGACATATAACTTTCCTTTGTCATGAACATACAAAAAAAATTGAGACCCTTGCCGCCATAGATACAGCTTATTCCCTTACTTTCCTTGAAAATACTGTGTATGGCTGTCAATAGTATCTGTTGACAAAATTACAAAATTACATTCTCCTCTGTGGAAAAGGGGTTGATCTTCCTATTATTCAAAGTGGGAAATAAAAAAATCATGATAAAACAATGCTGTCAGAATTTTGAAATATGAATCAAGCTATTCTGTGTACAGAAGAAATTTGCTTCAGTTCAATGAGTGATCAACGTGCGTACAGATCATGGAGAATTGTGGGTAACATCACTAACTGCGTGTTGGTGTGGTTCCATTTTAATGCCAGTTTAACAAAGAAGGGGATCACAGTATCGGGGTGCCCTTGTTGTGGTGGGTACGTTTTCAAACATTTGGTTCATACTGTGTCTTGAATAGTGTGTGTGGTGGGGCTGCAATAGGGCCAACAATTTCCATTGTGATGGTAACACAGGAGGTGCCAAAACCTGACGGAAACTTTTGAATTACACCAAAAAAATGTTCCTGTAAAAATTTCTCGCTTTATCATGGCATAGTATTTAAAAATTTAGAATTTTGTTTCAAACTCTAGGCAAAGAGCGATCTTCTTTATCCCAAGGTATTACAGTTTACAAACTATAGTCGTCCAGTACTGCATGAACTTGCATTTTATATTACAAAATTGTAAATCTTTCACAAATAGGAGAAACTTCACAAGTCAAGGAAGCAAAGACCCTCACCTGTTCAGTGAAACGTCCTACTCCACCGACCTAACCAGACGATGAATGGGAGACATTCCATGTTCCACTTGACCAGATGTGTCACCCATAGCCAATCAGTACACTGAATATCAACTGTTATTTCTGAATTCTCAAGATTGAAAACTGCCATATTTTTTTTTGAATCATGTGCTGAGAACAGCCTGTCAACGAAGTTCAGCCAGGTACAGAGGATTCAAGGTCAACTATATGAAAGTATACGCTGGTGCAATTTTTATTGCTGGGGAAGCAGATTACTTATTTACTGGTATTTGAATTTCAACAGGTGTAAAACTTTTGGGAAACCTTGAATTGTAGGCCTTGTCAAGAGTGGTTGAAATTTTGACTTTCGGGTAAGATTTTCCACATAGGTTTCAAAATGAGCCAATGCTGCCTATCCAGCAGCAACAAACTGTAAGAGTTTGAAAGTCTGGATTATGTTTCACCGTAGCACTTTCTCAAATTTGGAGCATCACATACACTGATTACATATGATGGGGAAATTTCCATACAAGCCTACCAGATTGCAGAGCCAGGTTTCAAATTTAAATCCACAGGACATGTGGGCTACAGCAGCAGGTGTTGCAAACATGGGGGTTCTTAGCATACCAGCACAAAAGACTTGAATATTACCACTATAAATCAAAACAAACAGTTGCTGCGAATACGTCAAAACGTGCAATCAATATCGAAAGGAGCAAAAACAATAAGTCAGACACATTGCACTGCTGTTCAAAACTTTTTTATTCATGCTGATTACGCACATGTTGCCTGTTGTCATTTTACACACAACGTCCGTATACAGGATGTAACAAGTTTGTTCTCAGTTCATTAGTATTTTAAGATAACAAAGTAGGAAAAAACAACACTTCTATGATTAGGTTTAACAGTAATGGCCTGTCTGTTTTATTTTTTCTTCTTGTAATGCAGCAACTAAGTCTAGGTTCTAATCAATTCCTTTTGCCCTGAAGCGGTTTTTTCTTCCAGGTTATTACCAAAAAAGCTTTTGATGAAAAAAGTTCTAGCCAAACACACAGACATGCCATTACTTTCCCCACTGAAATTCTTGCAACATGTGCCAACGTTGGTGTCATATTCAACTTTTGATGTCACACCCTACTCTTTGGCTTCTTCTTCCTTCTTGGTGGACTGGGGTGGTGGACTGCTCTCATTCTGCGAAAAGAAAGAAGGAAATGAGACAATCAAGGATTTTTTTCACTCCTATTTCCCTGTCGGAGGTCCATACTCGTCATTGCAAACAATAGACAATAGACAGAGTAGGAGCCAACTACAGTGATGTAAGGTTTTAACATTCACTGGACTCTGCACACATGTTGATTAGGCAGATCTTCACACAAATCTGAGGAACCAAACTAAATTTGGAAAATTGTGAAACCCACTTCCCTTAAGAATCTTCAGATTAAATGTTATCAATTCAATATTCTTTCTTTTAAGTTGTATTTATTTCTATGGTTTGTCTATGGAACCTGGTAGAAAGAGGGTTAATATGTGCTTTGGGAACGAAACATCACAAATACTTGTGAAGCGGCTACCTCACTTCCTGATCAAATTCATGTGGGACTCAGTTCATCCATAAAAACTTCAGCTCAGACAATTTTAAAAACTGGCCAACAAGTGAAGACTGAGAGAAGTGTAAAGCTGTCTGTACCAGCAATTTTCAAATAACTTTTAAAGAGGTTTGAGATCTTCATACCTCCACAGGTGATTCGCTCTTTTCATTCTGCTGGTCGCGGTCAGATTGTCGATCTCTTCCTTCCTTATTGTTGTACCCTCCACGTCCTGCGTATCTACGCCTGTTACTAAAGAGAGAAAAATAAAGAAAAACAGTCATGACCAGTGACTGGTGTTTTTCAAATTCTTTACTTTTTGACAGTAATGACATTCTTTCCCCTTGCACAGCAGTTCTACTTTTGATAAATAAAATTTTAGGAAACTTTGCAAAGCATTTTCATATGTCAGAATATGGCTAGCAATATTTGAACATCATGAACAGTAAAAACAACATTCAGAACTAAACTGTCCAAGTCAAGGAGGATGCAAGGTTCTGCGCTCACCTTCTGTATCTGCCATAGAAGGGACGATATTGGCGACGGTAGGAGCGTTGATTGCGGTTTCCGTTGCCTTCATTTTCTTTACCGTCGCCACCCTGTTGAACAAACGAGTACTGTTCAGTAAGCTGGGTAAACAACACAGGCAAGTGATAAAATGGTCTTAATACAAAAGCTAACTTAAAAAGTTCGGATAAACTTGAAAAGAATGACACTTGCCTCCCCACTGTTCTCGTCATCATCCCTCGGTTCTCTAGGTTGGTTCCTTCCTGGGCCTCTTCGTTGGAAACGGGGATTGTAGCGACGATAGAAATATGGACGGCGGCGTCTAGGTTTGTCTTGATCCTGGCCATCATCACCTGAATTGTTACCATCACCACCACTCTGCTCTCCGCCACTGCTACGATCCCCCTGTTGTTTGCCGGGGCCACCTTGTCTACGTCTCGGGTAAAATCGCCGCCTGAAGCGACGTCGGTCTGCTGCATACTTGCTCCCTTGAACTGGTGCCCCCTCTGGCCCAGTGACATTGGCAGCCTCGTTGCCCTTTTGACCTTCAACTACATCAAATTCCACTACTTCTCCATCGCCGACACTACGAAGGTATTTCTTTGGATTGTTTTTCTTGATTGCAGTCTAGGGAAATCAATAATATAGAGCTTCGTTGAAAATGTCTATCAAATGTTAAGCATTTCTACAACCTTTTTCCTATGTACCATTTTTCTATCACAAGATGTTAGACCTGCCTTCAAATAATACAATTTTTCTTTAAACACACAAAAACAGGTTTCTTAATTTCAATCCTATTACAGTGTGAAGTTCACTTGTTTTCCTTTGTAGAGATCATACTTTCCGACAGAACATAAGTTTTGTACCAACAGTAATGGAATAGTCAAGATAATAATAGAAAGTTTCGACAACACACAAAAAAGAACTACATCTTCTCATCCATTTTGTAATAGTTGTGGTAGTACATTTCAACTCGACAGCCATGTAATTCTAGACACTGAAAGATAGTAATTCCAAACTGACTAACACATGTGTAATCCGCTAAATGTCTGGTCTTGTTGAGTCACGTTCAACACTTTCAAAAGCTTGGCATTTACATAAATTAACAGTGAATTATAATAAACGCCGAGTTACCTGGTGGACAAAGACGTCTTCGTTGGTATCGTTCCTGTAAGAAGACAAATTATACACGCGTCAGTAGGCTACACTAGATCTAGTCTGACGCAATATAGTTTGTAGACGACGACATTAAAATTTAACAAGTCTTCAAAGTCCATGCCGGTTATTGTTAAAAGCGAGGTTACACAGTCAGCGTGGCACTGTGTGACGGAAACTAGCTGTAACGTGAAAAACTCAAAAGGTCACAGAGTCAAGGGCTTCATTTTGGCCACGTTCGGTCGGTTTCTCGCGATAAAAGCGAACTTCTTTCTCGTGAGAGGAGTTAAGAGTAGGCAAATTCTGGTTCACCCAAAAAACAAAGAATCGAACAAGCTTCAGAAAAATCCAACGAGGAGGCACAGTCCACGATTTCCCCCTTTTTTAGGATACAAATTCCTCTTACCTATTGATGAAACCATAGCCGTTCTTCACGTTGAACCACTTGACTGTTCCGGTTACCTTCTCGGCTACCGAAAAGGGAAAAATGTGTTGTCAAAAATCCATCGGTAGAAAGAGACAAAATTAGATACAGCACAAGCAGTAATGGTAAATTCTTTAGGTATTATTCATAGTGAGTTGCGCGGTAGAGACTTATTCCGTTGCATTTGAATACTATTACTACACTAAAATGCCAAGCATGGCATGCAGTCTTCCCGGCGTCGCGTGCTCAACAAATTTTTGGTGAACTTTTAAAAGAATTTTCTCGGTTGTTTTTGACGGTACGATCAAAATTTTTTGACCAGCTTACCGAGGATTTTCTTTTCCGAGGCTACCTCCTTCTCGGGCTGTTGTTCCGAGCCTTCGGACATGGTGTTTTCCGCTGTTTCTGGTGGTGTCACGCTCTCGATGTTTCCGCACAGCTTTGTTCTCTCTGCTGTAAAGATGGCCGCGTGCCGCGAACGGTATTATGGGACCACGCCACGCTGTTCAGGGGTGTGGCAATTATGACAATGGGGGTTCATTTTATCAGGGAGATTATCAAAAGGGTAAATTGAAGCCGTAATTTTCCAATTATTTCAACTAATTAATATATATATCAACAGGATGAGAATCCTGTTAATCATTGGGAGAATATAAGCAAATTTGCACTGATAACATAGTTGAATAATAATCATCCTCTCTCAGGTCCCCCAAGAGTGAATGGTATGACCATTTCAGTGAGTTCCACCAATAAATGAAAATATGAATGCCCAACCCAAACGGATGAAATGAGGTAGCCTTGAAGCCATGACTCATTTATTTTTTCTTTTAAACTCAGTTTAGAAGTCCACGTGACACAGTGAAATTTGTGCACAAAGGAAATGGAGCTTACAAACGTTGAAGTGCATTTGAAATTAAAAGATAAACTTATCATACATCTGTCATCGTGCAGCAAGTAGTACAAAGCCGACTCTGTAAGTTTTCTGTGAACGACAAGTATTTTAAATCCGGTAGTCGTATTTATAATTGTACAGCTATCCGGTTCCCCATCCCTTCCTCATCTCTCTCTCTCTCTCTCTCTCTCTCTCTCTCTCTCTCTCTCTCGCACCCGAACCCTATTTACAAACCCATTAGTCGACAATGGGGCAAAACACACACAGCGGATGAAGAAAGAAACTTTTTTGCAGTTCAAATTGTATTATTCAGCTGATAATTGAGAAAATATGCGCATGAATTCAGATGCTACATGTTAAAATTTGGTGATGAAGAATAAACGCAAATGGTCTAGCGGGCCCTGCGACACTATATTTTCATCAAAACACTCTCCCATGCTGGTGGACAGACAGCTATCCAATACCTTTCGAAGCAATCAAAAGTTTACTGAGTAATATGATTTCTGTCTAAACAATTACAAGGCACTGCTTCCCTACACTTATGATATGCTTGGTCTATGTCTACAGACATCTGGACGCTTCTACTCCTCGGATACATAAACACTAACCTTTTCCACTCTTTACGTTGGAAAGAAGTCTCTATTTAGAGCAAATATTTGTGAAAATATGTGCTTTACCTTTTCCGACTATCGAAAACAAAATGGACAGATTGATGAAGTGTTCAGATACAGCGGCCTACGACGTTAAACATTGTTTGGACATTTTGTTCTCCGAAAAGCACCTATCTAAATATCTGTCCATCTATCCATCGATTTTACGTTTCTGACGACATAATGGAATGAATTAAATATTCTCTTTGGTAATTCAAACACTGGAATTACGGTTGTCAAATTTGTACATCCCGTAGGCCTAGTCCTGATATCGATGTATAGATCGACGTCAAATTGATCGAGACTCAATACTTAGTCCCGATGATTGCAGAAGCTGTATCACCTAATCGTATGGAAGAACAGACGTTTTGATGCGTGGATGAAGTTTTCACCGTATTTGTGGAAATCGAAAATTAAATTTCCCCCATGAGGTTAACACAATGTACTGAGACCATTTTGAATTACAGATATTTTTAATTTTAGGTCATTTATTTCTTTCATTCCAAACTTTACCTTAGCGCCGTATGCCTGAAAAGGTATGCATGGGCCTTCTGGGGTCACTGTACCGCGTTATTTCAGCTATCAATTAACAGAGAGGGTTTGTGATTTAGAGTCAGTCGTGGTTTCGGTTTCATATTCAACTTCCCAATCGGCATGGAGGAACACCGCTCTAATATAACTCTATGGGTACCATGATGTACACCGAATCTTGGCCTTTAGAAGTTCTGCCTCGAGCAAAAACGGTGGTTAAGTTATGATAATCATTCCGTCACTTAAACGCCCCTCAGTGTCGATGTCTGACCTGTAATCGCCACTGAGCATTTTCCTCTTGTTTTGATTAGTCTGCCACCCTTGACTAATTCACCCCCTTCTCCTGTATAGAGCCCAATCCTTGCCATCGAAAACAACGTGATCGGGCTCATCCATGGCGGTGGAAGGGGTAAGTTTGTGAGTGCAATACGAATAGTGGCTTTCATTCGAGGTCCTCGTTCAGCCACAACGTGAGCGTCTGTAAGCTTGTAATCTAGCATTGCATCGCATTAGCTTTTCTGGACAAAGCTCTAAATATATCCAGTTTGCTTAATCTCCCCTTTTCTCTGTCCCTTTCTCTTCCTAGCTCTCTCAGAAATATCGACGAACTAATAAACAAAAAACGATAAGGATAAGTATCCATGTGACTTTGCAAACAAATTAGGAAATACATATACTAAGAGTATATGATTAGCAATTTCAACAGGGATGATAAATATATTTCGATATACTTGTAACATTTTCCACCATAAATGCGTCTGAAAGGTCACACAACGCACCAGAAAAAGTAGTGCAAAAATGTTAATGTCCGAGTAACTTTATTTGGGGCGCACTCGGCCCTCCCTATATACACAGTTACTCCGTGTTGAACAGAAAGAACCGACATCCTAGTGGTTGCATTTTTTGGTAATTATTGATTAACCACCTTATTCTCTTTGCCTAAGCCTTTATGGCGTGCCGAACGTCTACGAACGCCCTCCTAAGGCTCCTTGCGACAGCTTTTCAGATCTTATTTGAAACCAGCAGAGAAAGGTGTCTTTCATCGCTTTCGTCTTTTTGTGAAAATCGAAAATATACTTTTGCCCCGGGTGTTTGCCCGATGACACTACCCGCTCAAGTCACGGTAAATCTGGTGTGTGAGCTACAACTGCCCGTCTTTTTATGATGATTTGCGTGGTGAATAAATCATATTTTCTTGACAATACAGAAAGAGGAATGTATGTACTTTGCAGAAGTATGTACAAATTACATTTTTGAGTTGCGTATATAGCACATAGAGATTAACTGCACCAATCAGAGTAATAATAACGCTGAATGTTATACTATCTGATTATGTTATGATACTAATTAATGTGTTAATTCATGTCTTTTGGCTAGCGAACACATACGTGCACACATCTCCTCTTTGCCCAACCCATGTATTATTCGATTGAACGTGCATATTTTTTGCTCCAATACTTGGGCCTTTGTCAAGTTTTTATTCGTTCTGTGTGACCTCTTAGGATTGCACGGCCTGTCATCCTCAAAATATTTCATTTTGATAACCCGCCACCCTAATAGATGATCCCCGTACATAGCGATGCCGTCAGTGTTGAAACTAAAAACAGCATGGTCCTAAGTGTTACAGTTTTGGCATTAACTTTTTATTGCCGCCCCTTATTCATAGCAACGTTAACACGGTGATCGTTCACATCTGTCTGTATTAACTCGTCAATTTGCCCACATGGCGCTGTTTTGCTTCAGTCCCACTGAAAATATTTTTCGTTAGTAAAGTTAATAACAAAAAACTTTATGCCTATGGATGTGTGAAAGTTTAGACTGTATAAAGCTACAGGGTCCATACTGCTTGTAGGGGCAGACACGGCTGCTACCTTCTATAATAACTGCTGGCATCATTCAGTGCCCCAACGCAGCGATAACATCATCACAGGAAAACTTGGCTTCTGCAAACGCCTTGTAAAAGGTATCGTATGTTAACGTTACTTTATTTTATTCTATTTTATTTTATTTCTAAGGCCATGTTGACTTTTATCATTATGGATTTTTTTCAAAGTCGTTGAGCTATTCTAAAGTATGTCCATTGTCCCCGCTCGCAGATTAAAAATTAGATCTAAGAAGGGTGTGAAGATAGTTTTGCTATTGTTAGAAATTCATTAACGATTCTCTCAGTTTCATTCGGTAACCCTGGCAACATGACCAGGAAATCCTGGTCAAAATAAACTGTAGTAATGATCATTTCAAAAGCAAAGAATTGGTCTTTCCACGAGTGCAGGGCTATATACCATACACTATCCTGCAACGCTGGAAAGGTAACGCTTGGGAAGATATGGACTTTCGGGATACAAAAAAGTACATGCAATTCATGTCATCATCATCCATGTAAAAAACATTTTATTGTCTAGCTTGTTCATCGTAAATTCTCTGTAAACAGGTCCACAATCACCATCGATAACAATGGGTTTTGGCCAAACCATTGTGGTGAAAGAGTTAAAACAAAAACAATGCAATATTACTCTTTGCATTTTCGACAGCCGTTGGGCAACCTCCATCGGCTATTTTGGTGTTTTCACAGTTTCTTGTTCTACTCCCAACGTTGTGTTGAAATATGTTATAAACTTTTAAGTTTCCATGAGCAAAGCACCCACCCCACATAAGTTTAAAACTTTGACTGTAGGTACAGGCGAACTAAGTACATGTATTGGATGCCCCGGCCTATGGTACACATAATTCATACACTTTCAGTGATTTTATCGAGTGCTGCTAAGAAAGGAAAGAAAGCTCAACCTTGATGAAACGTTTGTGATATCTATACTTCATAATTATGATATTATTTTTTAATAATAACGAAACAATATCACATTTCTAGATTGTTTACTCCTAGTTCGCCTGTGCTGTAGGATTCAATTTTAAAGCCCTTGAGACGTCATTTAATACATTATTCCTCTGAACAGGATACCATTCAATTTTAGTCTCACTGCCTCTGAAATACTCCTTTTTACCACTATAGGCTGTGTCAATGATATGCTCACCCTGTATTGACCTATCGATGAAATAAACATCAAGCACCCTTAAAATCCTCACTGCCATTTGAACAGCGCCCTCATCGCTGCACACTGAAACTGTCATCACAAAATGGCTTCTTAAAACATAGACTCTCGAGAGTCTATGCTTAAAACAAACAAATTAAGTTCTGTTTTGCTTGGATTGTCATATTCTTTTGTATTATTTACACTGGATATGTATATAAAATATAAATTTTCATATGAAGCTTTACATTGACGGCCATACTGTAGTATGCCCTCAGGCATTATTTCTACATTCAAATTTACTCATACATTTCAAATATATTACATTACACATTGCAAGACACAAATATCTCAGTGAGTATAATAACATGACATAACTTTGGGTAAAGTAAAATCATCAAAATACCGAGAAAAATGCAGCCATACAGCCTTTAACACATCAATAAAAACAGCCACTAGGGCTTTAACCCTTTTAGAGCTGTTTCTCCCGCTAAAATTTTAGTGCAAAATTTTACCAATTTTTATGAATTTTTTTGTAATTGTTTCATAACTGTTAGACCAAATGGACATCACATTTCATTTGCTACTGTTTTTCTCCATCTTTGGCAAAAATCTGAGAAAAATTGACTGGGGTTTATTTTATAAAGGGGACAAAAATAGACTTTGGCACTCAAAGGGTTAAACATGTCAATAGGAACATTGTGGTTGCATCACTGCTGTGAATCATCACCATGAACAGCATGGCCTCAACATGACAAAGTACGAAGGAATTGCATATCACTGGTACACTTGAAAACTTCCCATGTTTGGGCTATAATATATACTGTCAAACTTTAAAGGGCCAGGAGCTGTAATTTTTTATGATTTTTCCACTAATTTTGTTCTTAATGTCAGTTGCAAGTTCTTGATCTACATGGTGTCGAAAATGCACTCTACTATTTACATTTGAATTCTAGTCCAGACCAGCCATTCACTTGTCAACAAGAGCGACACAGTTTCCACGTGTACAGACTGAATTGACTATTTAAATACTGTATTTAAGCAATAATGAAACCCCTCCTGGCCTACAATGGAGGAGAGTAAACTTTATGCGACATAATGTATGAGGCAAAGATGAGTACATAATGAAGTGAAGTGCAAAGTTTGCTGAGTCCATAATGGGCTGGGAGGGAATACATTATTGCTATTATTTTACAGTTTTGGCAATGCCAGTGAATTTGTACATGCAGAAAATATCTGGGGCCATAATGTTGGGTAATCAGATACATTATCAGTAATAATCTGGGGATGACATCATAAAATTCACTGCTATTGACAACGCTATACAATATAATTCTTAATATGCTTTTAGGAGCAGAACAAGAAACTGTAGTTGTCATTTAAAAACTAAAAATAGTGGAAAAATCGTCCAAAAGTTAGTGCGACTTGCCCTTTATAAGGCCAAATAGTATACTAAATTTGTAAATACTTGGACTTTCAAAGCATGGAGAGACAGCAACATTGATCGATACATACTGACACTCATATAATTGACACATGCCTGGTAACCGAAATGGCTTCTGTTAATATATGTAAATTGGGGCTGACAATATCAACAGCAGATTGTTTTTACTGAAATAATAAAGAGAAAACAATTATCTTAACAGGTTGCATTAGGCTTTAAACCAGATGGTTATAATATCTTGGACACATTGGATGCGTGATTTCTCATTGTTTGTATCATGTTTGACAGCTCTTGGCATTTTCAGGTGTTAAAGTCACATCAAAGTAATGACAAAATGATTAGTTTCATTAAGCTTGCTATCTCACATCTAGAGGCTACCTCAATCAACAACACGCCAACGTAAAACTTGCAGAGCAAGATGAACACTGTGTGGATGGGATATCAAATCAACCTGTTCACCCCCAGTTCCCTGTGAAAAGGTCCACAATCACTATTGTTACCATGGTTTTGGATCAAACCATAGCAATGAAAGGGTTGATCGCTGAGGGCAAATGCTCACTGATGCTCATGGAGAGGAATAAGAAAGCATTCCCGTGCCAATTAGCGGCTTTGAGAAACTCTAGTGGTTTCATTGACACAGAAGTTGCCATCTACAAATATGCTGCAATACAGCTGTTTTTGTACCAAAACCCTGCCATTAAAGATCCATTATGTACTTAATGTACACTTCATTGTGTAATGCTTTCACCCATATGTCCTTGTATAGGATGTCCAACATCATCACTGAAAACAATAGGACTGGATGAAACTATAGTTGTGAAATGGGTCAAAGGTGAATGTCCTGTGGACTGCATGCTTGCACTGCAATCTTAGAACAGAACAGGATTCAATATCACACTATGCTCCAATTTTTGTTGTTGTTTTTTTATTTTAGAAAGAGAACAGTTTAAAGTTTCTGTGGAGAAAGATTCAGCAAAACTTTAAAACTTTCCGTATCTAGATAGTCATTTATTAACTTGAAAAGATAGCCGAGTGCTGAACATGAAAATTATTGTCCGTGTACTTTGCTCAAAGAAACTGGATACATTTCAATTTTCAATCATGAGTGAAATGAGTATGGCCAGCTGTGCAATTCTTAGTTCTACGACATAAAATTGCTGAAATTTTTACCATTATTTGAAATTCAAACGCGGTTACAAATATTGACCATCCAAGCTGCTGACAAGATCACTGTATTTTCTCACTGGCTTTCAAAAGTTCATCAATGATCATTACAGAAGCTTTTAACTCAGCACATTCCAGTTAACTTCTCTGGCGGTAATTTCTAAACACTGTTGTTTCTCTGCAATTTTTTGGTAGAGCACACTTCATCTTTGATGGCCTATTTGGCTATCTGTGATAGCGTAGGATTTCACAAATGTACACATTGTGAAATGAAAACATCAGAAAAACCACCACTCAAAAATTGATGACTCCGCTCTTACATGAATCATCCATTGCAATAGTTTTGGCCAAAGAAAGTAAATTCTTTGTTATGCGTCCACTCAAATTCCAAAAGATGGGCTAGTAAGTTGTTAAAAAAAAACACTCACAAAAACTTGAACACAAAATCAATATGCCTTTATTTGTTCAGTTTCTTACAAAACATACACACTCTTGTAGCTACATGCTTCCAGAGGATAAAATTTTATGTCACCACATGATTCAATGGTTGTAATATGACAACTGTAAGAAGTATTTTATAGCATTGTAAAAAGTCATGGTATGGTTTTGTGAAAGAACATCGCCTATAATGGAAAATTATGCAAGGAAAGGTTTTGTTTTTTTTGATAAAATCTAGAACAACCTAGGAACGTACGCTAAACAGAGAATTTAATTTGTTCAGCCATGTAATGATTCATTCAGGAACTCTCTCTCTCACTCATTGTTGTGTTGTTAAATAAGTGGAAAAATTTCTTTCCTTTGACATTATCTTGGCAATTTACATTTCATTAGTTTTTCTGCTGACTGAAAATTGACAAATATTTCTGTGCGTGGTTGGAAAATAATATCTCTCACCTTGCTTACACCATAATAGACATTCACTTTACACTTTTCTGTAATATCATTAATTTTCGTTGATGTTGCTATCCTGATATTTGAGAAATTTTCACTGGGATTTAAACTCACTATAAATTTGCGAGTAAAACGATAGAATACATTGTTGTTTAACGTTTTCAGTGGGATTTATTTAGCACATTCAATTATCCGCGAAAACAGTGAAAATAAATCCTAGTGAATAATTCAATGCCTTTACAGTCCAAGAGATGACTCAATCTTTGTATTCATTACTCTTTCCTTATGGATTAAAAGTGATAACACATTTCTAATGGCTGTTGACTCACGATATATGTATTTCAGTCAGCTTATTAAAGCTCCATTAGTTGTACATAACATTTGACGCATTTTTTTCCAGCATTTCGTTTTGTATTTACAGTACAGTTTCTTGTTCTACTTCTGAAATCATGTCGGAATGCCCTCATGTTCAGCTTTGTCATTACAGCCTTTACATAATGTATGAGTGCGACGTCCGATGTTATTGTTGACAGCTGACGGATACTGCGCCTGGTCTAGACTAAAACCCATCTTGTCAACAATAACATTTGCATATTGCACTGATTTCTGCCATGAAGAGAATGAAAGAGAGGCTCAGTGTAGTTCAGATTTGCCATATCCGCTAATGAGAACATCTCTTCAATCATAAATCAAAGTTCCCCAATTCATCTTGATATCTTTCATTTGACAAATTTGTGAAAAATTCCCATCTTCCCAAAAATCCTGCATGCAATTATCCAAGAGTGTCTTTACTTTTTTAACGATGCTTTTAAGAATATTAATGTCAACATTTAGGTCAATCATATTGAACAGCCCAATATGAAGGCTTTTTTAATGAAGGTAATTGAGTGAATCACCAAACTTAGAAATATTATCCACTGATGTGTGAGGTAGGAATAACTTTCATATCTGATCCTAACTAAATTAAAGGTCAAAGGTTGATTGCTATGGCAACAGATCCACATTAATATGAGAAAAATACAAAGCAATTCAGAATATACAAAGATATGCAAAAAAAACAGCAAGTCCATGAGCCAGACAGTAAAATAAATCTCACAACATATTTCTAAAAAGTGCTCGACATTTTTAAGCAAACAAATCCTATTCACTCTGTATTCACTTTCTCCTCACAATAGTTTCGAGACTTTTGTCCAGATTTTGATGAGTTGCATAGCAATAGGTTAAAAATAGCCACGGAGTATCAAATTAACCATGGCTTCACCAGATTTATTGAATTTTTTCTCTTCAAAAATTTCCAGTTGCTCATAATAAAGGCAATGTTTATACAATACCGAAAAACCACATGCATCTGGATTTACAATAAAGTTATCATTTGGTGAGTTTATCTGATATTGCTCGCACTTTCTGTGAAAGAATTCTGTTGTATTCCTGTACAGTAAAATTTGTGTATAATCCATTTTGTGACTAGAACAATTACAGAGCTGGTTCAAGCTCTGTTTGTGTACACTGTTTGCTCATGTTTTCCCTCACAACCCTGAGGAGAGAATGTCCTCCTCACCTTGAAAAACTTGCGGGCCGGGGGGGAATTTGGTTCTGATTAAGGGGAACCCAAATAACTGACGCAAATTAAATTATGCTAATTAAGGTTTATTAAGGTATTTACACATCAAGGTTAAAGTGTAATATTAAATAAAAACAGTCTCCTGTTCTTTCTTGTCTGTGTAGGAAATTTTTAAACCATTATACATCAATATATTAGAAGCCCACATTGATCATTCATGGTGTATTCATATAAGTTTAGATACAGCTTTGTAATCTCAAGGCAAATCATGGCCACAATCAATACTCTGTGTCATTAATATTTCAAGATCTCATTGTTTGGTTGACATTGCACCACATTTGTGATTATTTTCAGGGGGATTTGGATTAGATAAGGCCAAGAAAAATAAAAGGTTTGTTTCTCATGCTGGACATATTGAAAAAATGATGTGGTGATGCGGGTTTTTTTATCATTCTTATTTTTTTTTTATTCTTCAAACAACAAGAACGCGCAAAAAACATAAAAACAACAAAGGATTGCATGCAGAGATAAATGCATAACAGTGTTGCTTTAGTATTTTTGTATAGCAACAGTTCTGCAGTTTGAGTTTTAGTGCAGCAATGCACAGTTTTGATGGTGACATATGTGTACAGTTCTGAATGGAATGTTAGTGTCAGTTACTTTGTTTATAGCACTGTGTTATGCACTTTTGTGGTGTATTTTTGCGGGGTTTTTTTGTTCATTTTATTTCCTCATGAGCAGAAAAAAAGGTTGATGTGGCAGGTGTGAATTGACACGTGTGAGAATGAGAAACAAACTTTTTATTTTTCTTGGCCTAATGGGACAATCATGCCTTCTAAAGAAACAGTGTGTGTGCGTGCGTGCGCGCGCGTGTGTGTGTGTGTGTGTGTGTGTGTGTGTGTCTATGTGTGTATGGCCTCACCTCACCTCAAATTGATAGCTGCTAGGAAAATAATAAAGCAGCTTCGAGCAGACAGCTCGCCGAGTCTGATGCTGTTTTAGTCTGTCAGATGTTGCCGCAAAGTAATCAATATTTCAAATTACAAGGGTAAATTTGGAAATAAAGTACCAAATCTAATCTAGCAATTAACAAATATACAGCTGTATACCTCAGCGTCAAAATCTTGGCCAGCACCATCGAAAATTGATTTTGCCGTCTACATTCAACATGTTGCCATGACAACTGAATCTGTATACTGTACTGTTCTTCCATATTTTCCCAACAACCTTTAGCAATTACACATTCAAAATAAAATTGAGTTCAGTGTGATTCTAGTCAAAGGGCATTCTACAAAGACAGGAGACGGATGGAAATCATAAGATAGAATGCAGCACCTGGGGACAGATATTTGGACTCAAATTTTTACAATCTTTTTTTTTTGTCTACCACTTTTAGAAGCTCAGAGCTTCACTGGCTTATTTTGGGGAAAATAAAAACTTTAACTCTTCCCCATAGAGTCAACTCAGAGATGCATAGTGACCATTTTTTGCTCACGCATATTTCGCAGCGATGTCTGTCTGTCTGTCTGTCTGTCCGCCTGTCTGTCTGTCTGTCTGTCTGTCTGTCTGTTGGTCCGATATCTCAAAAACAGCTTATCAGATCAGAATCAAATCTGGTACATACATATATTCAGTTGGCAAATGGCAAGAACTGATTAGTTTTTGGTGGGTGTGGCTTGCATACTTTTTGCTCATTTGCATAATTAATGATTTTAGAAAAAACAGATATATATTAAAAATGACTACACACAATTTGATGAGATTTGCTACAAATGTTGATCACACCAAGATATATCAGCAGTGGGAACCATTAAGGGGTGACATGAGAGATAAATGCTAATTTGCATATTTAATGAACTTTCCTAACTAGGGATATAGGTCTGATTTGAACTCGATCAAAATTAACCAAACTTGGTATGTATATTAAAGATACTATGATTTAACATTATTGAAAGTCATTAAGCGTTTTAACTTCAGCCAATTCCTAATTGCATATTTCATGAACTTTGTTAATTAGGAATATATATTTGAAATGACTGGACTAAAGTTGATGAAACTTGCTACATGTATTGAAGCCACTATGATACAACAGTTTTGAAAGTCATTAAGCATTTTTACTTCAGCAAATTCCGAATTTGCATATTTAATGAACTTTCCCAATTAGGGATATATATCTGAATTAACTTGATTGTAGTTGTTGAAACTTGCTATATACATCAAAGATACTGTGATATAACATTATTGAAAGTCAAAAGACATTTTTAATTCAGCCAAAACCTAATTTTAATATTAAATGAATTTTCATAATTAGGGATATTTATCTGAATTGACTTGATCAAAATTGATGAAACTTACTATGTACATTAAAGACACTATAATACAATATTATTGAAAGTCATTAAGCATTTTCTCTTCAGCCAATTCCTAATTTGCATATTTAATGATCTTTCCTAATTAGAGATATATGTCTGAATTGACTTGACCAAAGTTGACAAAATTTGCTACACATATTGCAAATACCATGATACAACATTATTGACAATCATTAAGCATTTTTACTGAAGCCAATTCCTAATTTACATATTTAATGAACTTTGCTTATTAGGGATATATACCGGGATTTACTTGATCAAAGTTGGCAAAACATGCCATGTACATTGATGATTATACCAGGTACTAGGTCAAAACAATATCGACAGTCATTTCACATTTTCATGTCAGCTAATTTATAATTTGCATACCTAATGAAGAATTTCAATGAAGTTGCAAACATGTGGCAAAGGTTGAAATTTACACATAACTTCAATATATAATGAAACACGTGAGCATTTTCAGTTCATATCTGGTGAATTTAAGTGTTGGTAAATATTGTGAATTTCATGTCTCTGGTACCAAATTTTGCACAGTGAGAGACCCCTGATTTTTATTCTTGATTTGAAAGGGATGGTTTAAAGTTTCCTTATGGACAGTTTGAGCAGAACTTTTAGTCTTTAAAATTCAAGGAGCGCGTATACTTCCATAAACAAATTTACACAGGTGCCGGAGGCCACACTGCAGACACTGGCTTTTAGAGTGTCCTTACATTCACAGGGACGATGTCAGCTTGTTTTCAAATAATGTCGGCTGGGTTTTTTTTCATTGATGCTCAAGGTAATAGATGCTATCATAGCAAATCAATAATGATAGATAAGAAAGTTGCCATTACAGCGATACTAAGATCTGAAATACCCGTATGAAATGTAGAACATTTCGATTACTTTAAAGGCGTATACAAGAAATTATGTCACAGATGTATTTGTCAAAGTTGCATCAAGAACTAATGTGTGTGAGAAGGGGGTGGGTTGTTGCCATGGCAACATGGAAATACATAACTGGTCTCAATTAACACTACTCAGTAGCAAAGATTAAACTGTGCATATAGTTTAAATTTTACTTTTTCCCCATGACATATTTATTTCACTTGAATATAAATTTTTAGTGGCGGATAAGAAATGCAGCTAGAACTGATAAAGTTCAGGGTGAAAAGCCTAAACTTGGTCAAATAACGATCATGTCCTTGTAGTAATTCTCTATGTTAGAAACAACAACAACAACACAATAGTTATGCTCGTTGAATTTTATTGGTTACAACTTAAAATTGAACGACAACACAACTAACACCAACAACGATAATAACAACGACAAGAACAACCAGATTTCTGGGTTTCCTATGCTCGAATCACATTCCATTGTCAACAATGCAAATGCACATGATTTATGCAATGTGTAATGATTTAAAAATAACTTTTCTGTCTGGACTTGAATCACATTGTCAAACAATGACAATGTACATAATGCAGTGTGTTGAAATGAAAACAATTCAGTGAAGTCTTTTCATAATGCACTTTTCATAATGCACTGAATGGACTTTTGTTTCTTGCGGCGACTGCTGACAATTGAAAAATATATCATTTCACCGTAGGGGAGTCTCTTATTGGCAAGTTTCTTTAGGCCCCCAACTCTGGAAATCACTTCAATTTAAAAGAGGCACATCAAAATTTACAACTTTTTGAGGGGTTGAGAGTTAGGGTTAGGGTTAGTATCCTATCTGAGAAAAAAATGGGGGGGGGGGGCTAAATCTCTTTCCCTCTTTTTAAGTGTACCTCCGTGGATCCACTTGGTTCGTTTTACAATTTACACTGATGCGACAATGTCATGAGGGTGTCCGATATTGGATTCATGCCGTATCGATGAGCATATGAACTAGATGGCCAACTCGAGGGTCTATGGTCAAATGCAGAAGCGATCCAACGCTCTTCCTGACTCTGTACTGTACTGGACCTGCCTGGTACTGGACCCATGGCCCAACCTTCGATGTGCCGTGTTGTCACGCATGCATACGAACCGCAGGTACGAGATCGAGACAGTACAGTGCATGCAGGACGGTAGCATATAGGGCGCCACCATTCAGAAATAGGTGTGTTTTCCTTCCCATTCAATGACACAATTGTTGATAATACCTCTTCACACTTTTCCACTTACCAGTGTCTAGACAATGGGAGAAGTTTCACGCCTGTGAATTAAATACCGTTTCAGTCAATTAGCCGTCTCCTGCCCATCATTGAACGATATTTCGTTTTACTGCCAAATACTCTTCTTCGTCCTGACCCGATGTAATACAGCAAACTCATGTTGCAATAGGGTTTGCCTATTAATCAAAATCCTCACCCCTCTAACAACTATTGCTCCAAGTAACGTGGTACGCATGCTCCATCGGCCATTTCTTTTTTCCAGCGCTGGGAAGTCACATGTGAGTTGTCTGTCTTTCATTTTACTAGCAGATATCGCCAAATTACGATCTAATGATACAGTTTGTTTGGATGTTTCCAAAACGTGGCGATGTTTCGCTATGAATAGGTGCATTCTGACTTAATTGATGTGTTTAGTTTTGAAAAATTTGGATTTTCATGTCAATTGAGATAGTTGTGAGTACCAAGTCGGCCATGTTTCCATGTTCGCAAAATATTATGCGATAGGACTACGTTCCAACAGCTCCAGAAGCGGCGCAAAATTCCTTCTTTACTCTACACTATAGTTTATGTCGTTCACTTTATGAGTACAAGGTGTCATTTCGATTATGTTGGGATGTATATTCTGCTGATGCGACAATATTTTTATCTGAGAGACAAGACGATTGAGCTCTCTTATTGTGGGTTACTGTTCGGTAGGGTCGTGAGGCCGGACTTTGAAAGCCGGCCATAGTTGCAGTTGAGGTCATGTCCACAATATCGCTCGTCTTTCTGCCGGTATTCCCCGACTAATCGTATTTTAAGCGGCCGCACATATCCTTACAATGAAAATCTCGAGAATCTTCATTAATTATAATTATTGTATCCGTAATTGGTGAATCAGGCGAGGTGTTTCACTGTGGCGGCGCCGACTTCTTCGCCAACACGGAGCTCTCCGATTTGAGATATGATAACACAATATAAAATTGACAAAGTACGTTCGGGAGTGCTTGAGAGCAAAACATATTTAAGTAGACAACATCGAAGCAATTATCCTGACTGAATATTTTGATACTAAAAATTAAAACTATATAGGGAGTTCATCGGATACACGATGTGATGTCGCTGAGGAAGCCATCTTTGAAGCCTGAGTCAGCGGTGACCGAGACTTGTTTCCGTATTTGAATATTGGGAGGTGGGGGGGGGATTTGGTGATCCTTATTCTGAGACTTCACCTTTTCACCAAGGCCAAGAGAACTTGTTTGCTCTGAAGGTTAGATAAAGACAGGTCTAATGGTGCCGGCAAGTAAATATATGAACAAAGTGAAATCTTCATGAAAAAGAATTGTTTTTACATCTTATGTAAATCAGCCAGTAAGTTATAATATTTCTCCACTGAACGTAAATGTATGATCATTGTTTAATGTTGTCCGTGTATTTCATGACACCTAAGATCTACTCCCCATCTCAGGCAGAAGTTCACATGTGATACCTAAATACTCCCTCTAACTTGATACGATGATTTAGTATTCATGTAATGATTTAGAGCTTGAGAATAATTTCATTAAGACCTAAATTTGGTGCTGAAGCCGTTACTTGTGTGCATCAGTACCTAAACCATCCAAAACTCTCCTAGAATGAGCAACTGTTCATTTCTTGTAAGCACTGGTTTTTGTGTGTACTGCATTCAATGTGGGATATTGCTTTAAGCTTGAGAAACTGATCAACACTACTTTTTGTGCATGTAGAACTCCATGTATGAGGCCCCAAATTAACTTGACGTAGTGTAAAATGCACACACACACAAACACACACACGCACACAATATACTACTACTACAGAGAACATGCTCTTCCACAAAGCCCATCATCACATAGAGCTGCATGCCACATAGGCAGGAAGTTAGTGTAATGCTAATCAAATATGTCTATGCTAACAAAGAACATGAAGAAAGTAGCATGGCTGGCTGTACAGTTGGACATCTACCAAAATTATAACATTTCCACGTCAATGTATAAAATGAAGGGGAAGGATTTGAAAGTGGTGATGCTATTCACTGTCTGATAGACAATGGGATTCCTGTTAAGCTTATAACTTTTATTTTTTCAGTTATACATATATATATAAAATAAAAAAAAGGAGGAACAATGGCAGATGAAGATTTTGAAAGTGGTGATGCCGGTGCCTCCTTGACTTACCCAGCCCAGTGCTCCTCTCTGCGCAAGAATGGTTTCGTCATGATAAAAAATCGCCCATGTAAAATTGTAGAAATGTCGACCTCAAAAACTGGAAAGCACGGTCATGCTAAGGTAAGCCTTCATACAGGTAGGACTTACCAGCATTACTGCTGTTGTGAATAGATGATATGAAGATCTCAATGTCCGAGTTGTCGTGGCAAAGAGCAGTGATGTTGTTTTTCAAGATCTGCTACTTGTAAAAGCGTGAGTTTAGCAGTGATCATCAAAGTGCTATTGTCTGGATGAATTGGTGACATGGATGGGTCTCCGTGATGGAGGTCTGATGCAAGAGAGTTGTGATGTTGTGTTTGTAGAACCATTACAAGAAATTTAACAAAACCCCAGTTGGCTTGGTCGAGAACTGCAGAATTTGTAATGGGATAAACTGAAAACTTTGCCGACAAAGATGCGATTGCTTGAGGAGATGTAGGTGTGAGATTCCCTGTTTACAGTCGAATACCAAGACATGAAAACTAAAGTATGTCCTTGAAACTCACCAAAACATTACACAGTGTTTTCTCTTAATTCGCACACGAACTGTGATTTACTCAAGAAATTCTCTGTACCGTAAATACGATTTTGCCAACAAAGCGAGTCATAAAAGTCAGGCAGTCGACCATATTTTCAATGTTGCAGATTTCTACAGGAAAAACACACAAGATTACAAAAATAAAAGTAAATTTCTATATCATACAGGATTTTATACCAGAAATGCGCAAAAGATGAAAAGATGCATGAGTTTAGCTAGTTTCACACGCAAACAGAACTATTTGCCATGAAAACTATTGCAGTTGCCTCAAAAGAACTTGTCAGATCACTATCTCAAACTCTTGCTGTTGTGAGAAGTCAACTTTTCACCCAAAATGCATTTCAACATCACCCAATGTGACCCCCTAGCATAAAGCAAAAGGTATTTAAAGGTATACTGTCACCCGTTCCAATTTTGCCACAGTTACCATGGAAAGAGAAAATCTAACCAATCACAGATTTTAAGCAGGTGGCCGCTTTTTAAAAACACCGCCCTCACATGGGCCTTTTAAATACCAAGGAACCATATATGGACATATTTAGATTACAGGTGACTGTATACCTTTAAGGAAGTGAGAATTGCCCACGCTAATATTGTATTTTTATGTCACTTACAGGTACATTTGGTAGGAATAGATATTTTTACAGGTAAAAAGTTTGAAGACATCTGCCCATCTACTCACAATATGAATGTACCCCATGTAAAACGTACTGATTACCAGGCAAGTACACAGTTTTTTCCAGAGAAAAATATTCCACACAATGTGTGTTGAAAGAATCATACAGTGCAATGCAGAAGTTTCATGCAAGACCACAATACTGGGCCAAGACATTGTACAATTTATTGCTATCTTTGGGGGCATGTTTATATTTATTTACTGTTAGAGGCACCCACTGTCAAGTGCTGATTTCCAACATAGTAAGGATTTTGCCCAGTGTTCATTAGAAGTTGTATGATTTGTCAGTGTAATCACCGTACATTAAAGCCCCCACTCAATTATCAGATTTATCTAATATAAATATTATTTACTTGATGAAATATTCAATGGAAAACAAAAGAATGACAAACTGTTAATGGGCTGTCGACACATTCGCTAATGCGAGAACTGGGATTGAGAAGGGCACCTTTAACTTGTCAAATTAAAACAGCATTCCGTAAAGGGGCAAAGTTGTTATTTTTTCAAATTATTTGAGCTGGTTTTGTTTCAATATAAAAGTTATAAATGCTGTTCTGCTTACTTAAACAATGTTGAAATTATCAATCCAAAGAGCTCTACTTGCACCTTGCGTGTACACATAACATGTAAATATGCTGATGACATAATCCCTGCTATGTACCATAAATTATGTCATAAAAGCATTTTCTGTTATATGGAGTAGAAATCTTACGACTGACAATTTAGCATGTTTCTGAGAGCAGAACAACACGAATAGTTGCAAACCTGAAACAAAAATAAGAAAATCTTTTGAAAAGAGAGCGATGTTTTTCCTTGAAAACAAAGTGAAAATCATATATAAAAAAATCATCACTTGGTCTGTAGTGAGTTCAACATTTGTAGGACTTGTACCATAGAAAGGTCTTTGCTACTTCACTGTTCCATAAAAGTCATCTAATCATATTTCCCCCCCAAGATGTCAATCCATTTTGAAATTTCAACACTGGTAAAATGAAGCCATGAGTGAAGTCTATAAATTGCACACATGATACTGATCTCAACTTATTGGAAAGACTGCCATTCTTACAAATGTCTTCCGCTTTTTGCAGTTCAGAAATACTTTACACCAGTTCAAGAAAACTTAAACCTGCTTTCAGCAAACACTTTTCCATCACTCTTCTGAGCCAAGCAGTATTTTTATTCTGGGAGATAGCGAATCCTGAAAATTAAGTCCACTGTCCCAGATAATTTTGGGAAAGTTCCCATGGGGTATCAAGTGTACTCTCTTATGGAACAGCAGAATGCAACTTAGATCTCAAAAGCCATGTACCTCTCCTCCCAAACCTTTTAAAAAACACTGTTCTCTGATGTAGTGGGAACATTAGGCTTGTGTATAAATTCCTTTTCCTGTCAAACCTGTCATTTACCATATTTTAAGTCAAAAGAATGTTGTATTGAGCCAAAAGTTTCACATTTTCAGACTTGGCATTTGTGCCAAAGTTGGTAAAAATCATGTTTACAGTATTTTTGTTTCAGAGGCCTTCAAATGTTTTCGTCTTTTTCAAAACACAACATTCGAGACTTGATATACCCCACTGGTTTTAATAACTTGACCATGGGACGTGGTAAGCCTCACAGTGTTTAAACCAACTTGAGCTGATAGTGACACATGAACTTGACAGACTAAGGGTCAAGGGTCAGAAAAAGTTTGATGTAGAGTAGTAAAATGACCAAGTCACTGAGCTTATGACGGATTAATGTGTCTTCTCCCTTCTCCCATACAGCTAGTAGATATATCAGACGATGGATATTTATCATTAATGAGTGATTCAGGAGATACTCGTGATGATATCAAACTTCCAACAACTGATCTTGGCAAGGAAATTTCTGACCGTTACAACAATGACGAATCAATAATGGTGAGTTTTAATAAATTTCTTGTGCGTGTAACTTGGAGACTTTTATATGAACGTGTTAGCCTGTGATAGATAAAACACAAGTATACTGACTTTCACTGATTATCCACTCACTGCAAGATCTGTAAGAGACGGATAGTAAATCTACAATCCGCAAAACAAAGCCATCCCCCCTGACAATGTCTAATTTCTAATTATTAAAAAAGAAATTTGACTTTCACACAGCTGTCAACACTCTAGATTATGGGCTGTTTGTGCCATGTCGTTTGAAAATATTTTGCCGAAACCATGACTACTCATTTTCTTGTGAAGTAACACATCATAAAGATGATCTGTTGCTCATCCCAAAGTTTGATAAAAATTCACAAATTAGCATAAATTGAGCACCTTGGCAGGAAACATTGGTTGCTAGAGGATACGCCCCTCCCAAGTATAAACCTATGGCTAGACTCTCTCACAGCCCCTCGCCGGCTTCACCTCAGACCATAATACCGCCCTCAGCAGTTGAGTTTAGCAAAGCTTGGCTCAGCGAGCCGAATGTCCGCTACGCTATAACCCAGCTGGCGCGGTGAGCCTCGCTTGCTAGAAAGACTGTTGAGGGCGCATCAGCATATGGGTGAGGAAAGAGCTGCATAGTGAACAAGGGGCTGTGAGAGAGTCTACCCTATGGCCATCATAAGATAAGACTGAAGAAAATTGGACCTCCATACTTCAATTGCTCAAACACCTTTTTCATTCCCATTTGAACATTTTACAGTGTTTTGCCAAAGTAAACCAAAGTATACTGTTTGCAGACCCAGTGCATTATGGTGCATTTTGCCTCTATTCTCAATGTGTTCTTCAACGTAAACAAACAAATTGGCAGACTGTATCTCCGCAATTGATATTTGTGTCTGACGTAAAGATTTTGTAACAAATCTGTTAGAATCATTAGAGTCTGAAAAAAGATATCTTCTTGGCAAAGTCTGAGTCCTTGTCTTTTGTCTTCAATATAGGTTTGTATTTGTACTATTTACTTGACTGCCACCTGAACATTTGATGAATGAGAATACTTTCTTACAATAGATGTACAGTTTCCTCTATAACAAGGAGGGATAAAATGCTGTGTCCAGACAGTACGCTATATGTAGTGAAATCAATATTTTCATTGACAATGATAATGATCCCAAAATGAAAATCCAGTATAATGCCCGTATCTTCCAAAGGAACTACGTGTGCATGTGATAAATATATTATTCCCAAATATTTTTATTTGTTCAGCTTGGAAAATATCGTGACGACATTTCGGTGTCACAACTCGTCTTCAACTCATGATGACACAGCCATCATGTCACTCTTATTTTCATTCACTGAAAGAAATAAAAATATTAGGTAATAATATCTATTAAAGGTATACTGTCACCTGTTCGAATTTTGCCACAGTTACCATGGAAAAAGAAAATCTAACCAATCACAGATTTTAGTCGGGTGGCCTCTTTTTAAAAACAGCGCCCTCATATAGGTATTTGAATACCAAGGAACCCCCCTTTGACCATATACAGGCATATTTTGATTACAAGTGACTGTATACCTTTAAGGGCATACAACTAGATAGTAAAGGCAGTTTTTGCTCCCTTTACTCAAGAATTGCCAACTTGTATTTGAGTACTGATGCAGCAGTCAGAGTGCCACTTTGGCTAGATGCTCCTTTCAAACTAAGGCTGCAGTTTGCTAAACTAAAACTCTAAATAATTCATTCTCTGTTTTTTTTTTGCGGTCATACAGGTCACAGTAGTTTCAGCTATTGATGAAGAAGCAGCAATTGGTGTCAAGCAGATGGCAAAATAACGTTGCAAAATATCCAAAGAGGAGTCCTCGTCTCCCAGTTTCAAAAACTACAGCCATGCACTAACAAAAAATAACATCTGGCTATGGCTTGACAACAGCAGTCATTGAAGTCTTTTCATAAATATTTCATCAGTACAGTACAGTGTTATTTTTCGTTTCTTTCTTTTATCTTTTTTTTCCATTTATTGTCAATTTACATATATTGTTTACATCTCGCCGGTAGATGTCTAGTTGCCTTCCCTGTGTAACAGAGTGAAAAACACCACAGGGTCTATTATTCTCACGTGTCCTACCCAATTTCATTGAGGGCACGCACCTAGGTGTTGCAACTCAAGTGTGGTCCTCACATGCAACGAAAATTTCAACTGAGCATGAAAGTATGAATCAGAAAAAGTTCGAATGTGACCTGCCCGCATGTTTTACAAGAGTTTGTGTCATTAAGTTCAGTCTGTTTTGAAACTCTGAAAGTACTCCATATTAACAAGTGGAAGATGCTCGTCTCGATTTAGTGAAAAGGAACCGGATCATTCCACTTGTCAATGGGGGAGTTCAGATGATCTGGCATAAACAGGGTTTTAAGTGAAGTGCCATAAAAAATAATTGCATCCCTCAAAAACACTTGATCTGGTCTGTGCGACTTTTTGATTTGGAGAGGGTACAAAAACAAGGGTTGAGACAGGGTAGCAAAACTGAAGGGTATTTTGAAATCACCAATGATCTGTGTCGTGGGATGGAAACTTGGCAGTTATTGGTTTGACATTTTTTTCGTTGTGTTGCTTGTTTTCAGAACTTACTCATGCTCGTTGTCAAGCCATAGCCCCGAATCCAACTTAGCATCTGGAAGTTAATGCAGATTATTTTGTCAGTTTATGTTCATTATTCTGTATTAAAAGGAAAAAAAAAAAACAGAAGAAAAAAACAATCCCGATGAACAGTGGTTATTTTGCTATGAAGTCCATGTTTAGGGCGTTTTCCCCCATGTTTAGCCAATAGTGCATGGTTAAGGCAGTACGCAATAAGGCTGTATCAGAATACTACTTGTACCTTGGGATAGTGTTCCCATTGCAACTTCCATCATGCTTGACAAAAAAATTACTGGGCCAGTTTTATCATCGCCATAAAAAGGGGGGAGTATTATAAAAAAAAAATATAGTTCATACCATCTTTCATGCTGGTCTTTCTTGTTCAAACCATACTTTCTAATTATGTATCTCTTATTTTCAATGGCAAAATATATACATACAGTCTTCAACATATTATTTTAACGCATCGTTGTTAGGTGTAATTCCTTAACCTTCCCTGGCCCTCTCTTTTCTCTTTTGAATTCTTCCACACTTCTGTGCTGGGGCAGTTTTCCAGCATCGACTTGGGTAGTTTGACTGTCGACAAAGTCGCTGTCTCTCCACACTTCAAAGTGCTGTGGTGCTGTGAGAAAGGATTGCACTAAGGGGGCCAACTTGCCAAATGTGATTTACATTTTCGTACGGTTATTCAACATTCGTTATCACTGGGCATGTACCAAAAGTCATAGAATGATGTTAAAAATTTCTTCAGCTCTTTGTAATGGGATTTTGCAAGAAATTCCCAAACAAAGTTTCATAATTATCAACTGAAGTTTCATATGTCTCAACTGATGTGAGGCAAATACATATGTGGGCCTTGATCCTGTTCACCGTATTTTGGATTTCCCTGTACATATGTCCACATTCTCGCCCAAGAACAGTGAGCCAAGGCCAAGCCACGGTTGTGAAAGGGTTTTATCAAGCCAGCTGCTACCTTAGTGCAGTCCTTTCTCAGAGCACCACCACTACCTGAAGTAGCGTCACCATCATTTGACCATGTGAACCATAACTTTTGATCGCAAGAGATTTTTTTCTTATAGAAAAAAATAATGCCGTTATTGTAAGGCAAAATTCTCAGTGTAGGGTCTTCACTAGAGTAGGCGTATGTAGGTGATTCGATATTAGCTGTAAATTTGTAATCCCCACTACCAGCTGTGAGGTGTGAATGCTGCTTATTTAAAATTTATATACTGCGTAAGAGGTCCTTGCGTCTGTATTTGTGCATACAGCCCTAATATACGTTGTGTTGCTGCTTCCCTTGTTAAGTACCGACTTCAAAACCTTCCTGTGTCCATTGTTGGAAAAGACTACATTCCGCTTGGACAGCAAAACATCAAGGAGATCTTTAAGTCATCCTGCGCTGTTGTGATATGTAGGAATGTGTCTCGACTGATACTGTAACATTTCCTTTTACTGAAATTCTGTACAGTTGAGGACAAGAACTTCAAGAAAAAGTTGGAATTAAAAAACTAGGCTGTATGTCCTGGCGTTACCCCTACTAGATCCCGTGTAGTGCACTTACCAATTAGGAACAAATTCTCTGAGAAATCTGTAAATTTACTTTGTTTAAAGTGGGTGAACATTTTTGTGTCCCCAATTCTCTTCTAAAACACATTTGCATTGATAAATGATACTGTTGCAGTCTGAAATAAACTTTTACAATTGAGACCAGGTGTGTTCAATGCAGTGTGTTTGGCAACAGTTTGATTGAGAGACGAACCCCTAAGTGGTGGCCAGGATTTTTGCTTTCACTGTCACATCAATTTTATTTTCAAAATCTTACATCTGTGTACAAAAATGGTGTCAATCTGCAAGGTATATAGAGATGTTGACTTCATTCTACAGAAGAGCTGGGCAGTTCTGTGAAGGGTACACTGAAATTAAACATTGAACAAAATCTAGACCCCCACCCACCCATCCTCTTCCCCACCCCCCTTTATTGCCCCACAGATTGTTCCAACAACGGTTGACAGGTGTGTAAGGAAGTGCTATTGCATGTGTAGTTAGCAGATCTTGGCAAAGTTTACTGGTATTGCATACGTATGTGACAAGGATAACTTTGCCTGATTTTGTGGCGAATCATTTCAGAGCACAAAACCGTGTCTGCACTGTGACCCCACATGGTCATTGTTCCAGTGTCACCTCACTGCAAGGAACCAAACTGAATTCACAGTGCCAGATAATCGCCTTACACTGCTGGTTAGACATGAATGCTCACAAGTCTAGTGATGAAGAACATATTGTAGAAAGTTCAGTTAGCACAAGACTGGTATTGCATACATATTTTTCTTTCAAAAATATTGTCTACTGGTATGTGTCAATGAACAATTATGGACTAGCTCTCCGTCAATTAGCAACCTTGAACCAGATTTCAACAAATTGTGTCAAAGTTCATGTTGGTTCACTTGGATTGCAAAGTCA
>LD349291.1:210575-228573 GCA_001465055.1 Ptychodera flava | reverse complement strand
CAGGGTAAACCTCCCAACGGATCCACGGCCCCAGGCTGAAGAAACTGACCAGTCCCTCAGGAGGAATCCCAAGATGAAATGGATCGATGCATTCATCGATCATCGATCGATGACGTTTTTGTAAATATCACGAAAATCGACGTTTGAGGCGCTCTACTTTGCCCGTACCGACAGCTGACGAGATTCCAGTTTGCAGCCGGCCATTTGGGAAGTACTACGGAACGTTGGAAAAATCTGCAACACTTCATTGGCACTTGAACATTCCATAACGCAATATGCCACGGGCAATCATGGGAGGGCGCAATAGAGAAAATTAGTGATAACATATGCTTGCATTTTGTATGAACAATTATTGCTCCGAAGAGAATTTCAGTGTTACAACCCGTTTTACCGAAACACAAAAAACACTGCATTGCGAAACAAATGATTGGTCGATATAAGATAAACTTATCTTTCTTATCGACATCATATTTATTTTTATATCGTGAAAAAATGTACAAAAAATTGATATTTACACAGGGCCACGCCACATTTTAACGAGCTTTCTCTCAATATGTTATGACTTGAGGCAGAGTCTTTGTAAATGGAATGTCCGAAGAATTTATTTTAGTTCTTACATCCATCCTGTCGAATTTCAAAACGGGGTCGAAGACAGAAATACATTTAATTCCACTGTATCTACACTACCGAATTATGTTGTCTTGAGCCAACCACAGGCACTGAACAAGTTGATTGGCCATAGCACAAAGTATAACGTTGTCTTCGAGGACCTCATCTCGTGTGTGATTCCTACTATATCCCAGTCTGACTGCCTGTCCAATTCTGCCGCCGGCTGTTCTGTGTTATGTATAGGCACAAGGCAGCTAGGTGCAGAAATACGGCAGGTAAACACGACTACTTTGATTCCCAGAAACACCGTGACATTTCTTTAGTGGAGCGCCACCGTAGTCCATATGGGGTGAGCCTAACTAGTTTAGCACCAACTGATCTCCGGGGGTTGCTCTTAATTTGAAAATAAATCCCCATAAACACGATTGGAACTAATTTGGGATAATTGGATCTTCATATGTTTTTAAATTTCTCAAAAATGTCTGGTGCCCTATAGTTGAATGTCGCAATATTACAAATAACTCACAAAAACAAGTATATAACTTAAAAAGAAAAGCAGATGAGCTTGCATTTGCAGATTTAAACGGCATTACTTCACCATCCAATTATCCCATATTAGTTCAAATCGTGTTCATAGTAAACTTATCAAAAAAAGCGATGATGCTTTAGCAAAAAAAAATGACAGGAAAATGGGGAAATGGTGAATTTATATTTCTCACAATCATTTCGTTTTTTGTCCTTAGCCTTCTCCGAAAAATATGTCAAATCTATGATGGCAAACATCCTGTACATACCTAACACGGTGTAATGGTGCAGCCCTTACCGCGCAGACGACAAAACAACGATGCCTCGGCTCAGCCTCAAAGTGACGTATGTATACACTCACACAGCGGATTTTTTACCAAACGTTTTACACTAGAGCCGACGGCACGCGTAGCATCTTTGTTTTCTGTACCATTACTTTGCAGCCTTGCGAAGATAACAATTATAGATATTTTTCATCGATTTTGATCGATATATTAAGCTCCCGGAGTTCAAAGTGAATATCGACATCTTTGTCGGTTTCTGCATCGTTACAATTGCTAAATCTAAAATTGTGTCACGTTCATGAATTCTTAGTGCAATGTGAACAATTTTGTTATTTTCTTAACATATCTAAATTACCGAGACTAGAACATCGTTCTCAACAGTTTTCACAACTTTCTTCGCCATCTTTCCCGACAATAATTAACTGTTCAATTTTACTTACTTTTCCTTCTCTAGAGGGCGCACCCAAAGTTCTTGCGATATGACCATGAATGTTTTATCTGGGTCAGTAAGATGACTAAGTCAATAAAAAACCATGGATTACCCACTCAATCATAACTCAATTCACAGGAAACACATTTTATTTGCTGATATGTTACATTCGAATTACGAAGTTTATGTAGCGGTCAAGTATAAAAAACTCAGAAATATCTTAACAACGGTTATAAGAGTTGCCAAGCGAAATTATTATGAGTCATAGTTTATTGGAAACAAGCAAACAAACTCTAGTAAAAATTCCACAAGAACATGGAAGATCATTCATAAATTACTTGGCAAGAGTAATATAAAAACGTAGCATGTCTCTACCAGCTGCAGACGATAATTAAATTACAGTTACTTATAGTAAATTCGTTCTTTTTGTATCCGACAACAGAACTGGCAGTTTTCAATTTGTTGACAAGTCTTGATGAGAGGAAGGTGACAGGTTATGACGACTTACCTGCAAAACGTATGCAGCAGACTATATTGCAAAACCTCCTTGTTACATGTTGAATTTTTCTCTTAAATATTGAGTTTCCTGGTGCACTAAAATTAGCAAGAGTGGTTTCTATCTCCTGCTTTTCTCGCGTGGCATGCCAGGAAACAATGGCCCAATGTCTGTATTACCGCTAATAAGTAAAATTCTCAAAAAAACTGTGAACCTATTGGTTGCCTATTTGAATAAACTTGGGTTTTTCTAAGCATCAGTATGGTTTCTGAGAAAAATACAACGCCTAACTTTCTCTTATTAATTTAACGGATAATTTACTCGAACAAGTCGACCAAAGGAATTATAACATTGGGATTTTCATTGATTTCGCCAAGGCATTTGATACCATAGATCATTCTATTCTTCTCTCAAAACTTCAACATTATGGTGTTAGGGGAATTCCACTACATTGGTTTACAGACTGCTTAAATAATAGGTCACAGACTTGTCTCAACATTTATCAATCGCTTATGGAGTACCCCGGGGCTCTGTACTTAGCCTTACACTTTTTTGGTGCACATTTGATCTTCCTAATTCTTCAAAAATTTTTGAATTTAGGTTTTTTGCCGACGATTCCAACCTTTTCTATACTTTCCCGTGAAACACGCACTGTAAATCTTTCTAGTATTGTGGATGTACATTCACAAGACGTTGTACACTGGTCTGATACTAATAAGCTGACAGTTAACTTTAGTGAAACAAAGTATGTGCTTTTTTACAGCAATCGTAACTCTGTATCATTACAAGGTAATTTATCTGTAAAGGATATCATAGGCGAAGTTCCACAAGCATCTTTTTGTTGGGATTGTTTTTGATAACTATCTGACAATGAAATTTCACATTAGTGAGATAAATAATAGTTTCAAAAAAAATAGGAATCATTTATTTAAGCTACGAAATTATGTACCACAGCAAATTTCAGTGCTGTTCTGCAAAGATTTTATTGAACCGAATATTATGTATGGTCTGGAGTGGTAGGGAAGTACATATCCATCTTACTTACATATTTTTCTCACCCAAATAATGCTGGTACGAATAATTACGTTTTGTAGATTTCGAGAGATTACTTCACCTTTATTCTTCAGACTAGGTATACCGGATGTCTTTGAACTTCATAAAATACTTCTTAGAAGTTCATGTTTAATGTGCATCATCAAAATATACCACATAATTTGAATGACTACCTCAGACTAGCTGATTATTGCTATGACATTCGATTTAAAAACAAGGTCAAAACTTTCCTTTACCGAAAGTACGTACAACAGCAGGACAGTTTGCAATCTCATATATGGGTGCTAAAGTCTGGAACAACCTACCACATACTAAGATATTTATTTATAAAATCATTAAGACAGCATCTCTTTGATGATACGAAGATCTGTGTATATTTATTCATTTATTTATTATTTTCACTAAAATTATAGATTTTTGACTAACGGTTGACATAATTAACCATTTAAGATAATATTGCAATGTAAATTTAATGAAGAATAGGGCCAGGCTCGATTAGCGCTAAGCTACTATTTCTGACCCCAAGATTGCCCTTTCCCTTGACAATTGCTTAATGAGACTTGTATATTTATTCATTTGTACACTTGAAATTTGGCAATAAAGTAAGTAAGTAAATAAGATTGAGACATCTACTGCCATTTTTTTGTCTACACTGGCATTGGAGAGGATGCAGGGTGTCATAAAAGCTCTTTTTGCGCTAAATATGCAGTCATCGCATTAAACTACGGTCAGTTGAGGGACTGTGATTGAACCATGATTCGATACCTTGAAACGCAACATTGACAAAGGGAGTTTTTACATGAAGGTGTCAATTAAATAAACCTGAACAAGAAATAATTTCACTGCCAATATTGCATTCACATTTTAATCTGGCCGGAATATTCAAAACTTCACGCAGACTGGCCCGGGGACATGTATTTTTTAAATCTACAGCCTCGTTCAAGGACTAAAGGTGAAAATTCACGCAGACACGTCAGAGTTGGTAAGGTAAGTAATACTGTATTTATTAGCAAAAAGAACCTGAAGAAGTCGTCATCATATATTTTCCTAAATACATTCGAGTACTTCAGAAAAAATCTAGTAAAACTTACATCAGAATATGAATTTGATTTGATCTTCACATAATAATGCTTATGTGAAACTTTTCACTTAAATATTTCAAATGTACAATGCAAGTGGAAGTAACATTAAAATTACGATACACATCACATGTAACTTGAAACAGGCGTTAAATTAAAGAGACCAGCTCTTTGTAGCCATTACACATCACACACGAAAACAACAAACGAACACACAAACATGTGTACACTTCAAAGACTGCTTGACTCCTAAAAGCATGAGCAGACGACGAGTTCGTGTCGCTCGTCGACACTGACCGAAGCAAAGTCGTATAAGATGCACCTTGGAAATTTCAGACCCCCTTTTTCCCCCCGAAACGATTTCGTTTTCCAATATATCCCAGCAAATTCCGTAACATGAGAAATTGGGCAAAATATTTTGTAAAATTTGAGATTTGAAAAAATATAGCAGGCAACTCATCATTTGAGCTAAAGAAACTCTTGTTTGATACTTAAAAATTGAATTACGAGCCACGGTCGATGGAAGAGTGGAAGGTGGGTCTGTCATTATTTCACAAAACACATCTTAATAAACTTATGCATCGATTGTCTATTCGTCCCGCGCAAGTGATCATGAACAAAATGTCGTTTTGCAGATCATCTCTTGTGATTGGCGATGTTTTGGTCGATGACGATAGATAACAGAACAAACAATTCGTTTTTGAACAGGTGGAGGTCGTACGGCCTTTTGCCTGATGTCCTTCGATGCCAGTAATCACGGATGGGCGTCATTTTTGTGATCCGGCATTACTTTAGATACATCCCACTGGGCATCAAGGCCCTCTTTGGCACAGATCCAATATTTCTGCATCGTCTCAAACCTCTCGTCCGGTACGGCAACAGCTGGTCTGGACGACACCTGGATTTTTGCGTAGCCGTGGAGTAAATTATGAACGAGAATATTTCGAAGCCGTTGATAGCATTTTAAATCTAAAAAAGCATGCAGGGCGGATAGTAATCGATGCGACAACCCGACACGAAGACATGATTCGCTTTTTCTACAAAAAAGTTACAAAAGTACAGAAAATTTGCTTGGCGCCAAAAATTTTGCAAAATGTTCTTCGAACACGTGACCGCTGTCGCACGAGTACAGCTTCGTGGCATGCTCTTGTCGCTAGAAATTTTAGCATTTCCAAACACTGTTTTAATGGTTGTCTGATGTCATCATTATACTGATGTTCATTAGAAAATAGAGAAGGTAAACATTGCCATGCAAAATTAGCTTATCCACATATTTTCTCATGGTACATGAAGGACGAATTCGCCTCTTGGGGCAGATATTCAGATCCTCAAATTTTAACGATATTTTTCTGGTTTACCGCTTGTGTGGACTTGTTTTGAAGCTTTTGAAGTGAATGAAGAGTAAACCATCTTGTATTTTCTGAAAATTGAAAATTCTATTTCACCTCATAGAATTTGCACCAGGATTGAAGGATATCAGCCATTTTGAATTTCAAATGTTGATAAAGTTCAGATAAATTGTTTCTCTAGTACAGTACCAAAATTTGCCTCGTGACCTCTGATTTTGACTCTTAATTTTGATAGAAGGTGAATGTAAAGTTTCCACAGCGTCTGCGCGAAAGGCTACGTTTGTCACTTCTGAGACTCACACTACCATATATGGCAAAATAAATACATAAGTCTATGCATAAATTAACACATTTAACTGCAAGCAACCAGCTCATTTTGCTTTCATAACAACATATAGAATTGGTCATTTATAATACTGTCAAGATTTATCGCACTGGAATGGCTTTCGAGTTTAGGCCACAATAAGGAAAATATGCGTGTTGCCCGTAACATAGCTCAAAACTAGGGTTGGTCGACGGACACATTTGCTGTTTATTGTGCATTTTAGTGTCTGTTTTGCTCGTTATAAGCCCTAAACAATAGAATTAAGATAAATTCACGAGTAATTTTTGTGAATGCGCCAAAAAGAAGGTTAGGGTCAGGATCACTGAAAAGTAATAGGGTAAGTTGGATTGCCGGCAACATACATATTTGTCTCGGCCTAATGCTATCTGACCCTTCGATGGCATACCTGAAGTACACTAGGCCAATTATTCCTTCTAGTTGATATCAGTACTTGTCTGAGAGTTCCTAAATAGGCGAAAACAACAAATATAACCCCTAAGATGGTGTTGGATTGCACTGCTGCTTTGCATTGGCCCAGAACACCTCAGTATCGCCCCGTTTAGGTCAGTCCCGCCGACAAGGGAACGAGATCTATAGATTGTCAAACTACTGCTTTTTTAAAATAAAGGTCAGATTGATCTGCCACCAGTCTATAGTTTGACCAATTTATAGATATAATAGAGCAGAAAGCAAGTAAGTCACCGACATCTACTGTATGCAGTGTTCAAACTTACTTTGCTGCCCGTTTCCTAATGAAAAGTCATCGTCAATTCAACATGTTTTCGGTAAAGCTCATACATCCGTCTCTCCCCTACTGAAACGTTTTAAAAAACTACAAACGCTTGATAAAACTATGTCGTTTCCAGGGTTTTCGATAATTCTATTTTCCAACAGGAATATATTCACCCATGAAGTGGTCGTCTGTGCGCCGGTCGTAGTGTATACTTGATATTTCCTACTGCAGTGATTCTGCAGCAAGTTACGTCTGAGCGCGCGTTCGTACACAGTTCGCAGTTTGGCGCCAAAAGTTCTGTCGAGATGATCCGAACTTTAACCTCGGCGTTCCTGAGATGTAGCAAACATATAATCGACCATTCAGAGTAGCGCAGTATGTACAAAATCTCGAGCACGTGATGAAAGTTATGAATTCTCGTCCTGCTGATTGTCGTCTGAATCGTCATTGATCTGCAATAAAGCAACCAAACGACATTTTATGAACGTTTTCATCGCCCTCAACGACAATAAAATTCCACACTCGCACAGATTCATCACCGTTATACAGCCAAGGAAATGTTACAGAGTATTTTAACACAGAACAAGGAAATAAATAAGAAAATGGGAGTTTCACGCAAAATACGTGCTCTGAAAGTAAGTATGTACTCGGGTACAATTCTTCGGTGAACACGTCTGATTTTGAACATTTCTTCACATGTCGTTTCCCATCGCCGACAAACATGTTCCAGACTTCGACGTCATAGCCTTGGGTAAGTTCACTTAAGAATGACGTCAGTGAAAACAGCTCTGAGAGCAAGAGACATGGAGACAGGAGTCATCTGGAGAGGCGGATCATTTAAAAGGATTCGCGTCGGAGGAAGTAATCGGAGGCTGCTGATGTAAAGTGAAATCCCGCAATTCAACTGATGATATGACGTGTGTCACTTTTCTTAAAATACCCATGCTCAGAGTGAGTTACATTTGTGAGATTAGGTACGGGTGCGGGTACACAATAAACCCACATCCTACACTACACCGTATTTATTAGCGGTTTATGATGTTTGCCCGTATGTATGTATGTATGTATGTATGTATGTATGTATGTATGTATGTATGTATGTATGTATGTATGTATGTATGTATCTATGTATCTATGTATCTATGTATGTAAGGGTGTATGGGTATATGTATGTGTATGCATGAATGGATATACTAATGTATTATAAAATTAAGTGCATCTACTACATAAATACACATTCCACGATGACAATCACATTACATTCTCTTTAAATTTCCGAATCATTGACGAATGATCACAGACTACATTTTTAAAGGCACGTAATCTTTAACTCACCTCGCTCTCCTTATATCGTTCCCCGATGTACACATTTCGAATCCTCGGGCTCTCATCGCCGCTGCACCGTTTCTTTTCTGTCGCGTCTTTCTCCGTCGACCGGCACCAGTAACCTTTCTTCCTTGGCGACGGCGACGCCGCCGGCGATTTGGGGCTGGTCTTCTTGCCGTTGAAGGGTCCTATGGTCGGCGTTAACGTCGTCTTCCACGAAGATCTTCGATGATAGACTGACGATACGACTGACGGAATCATGCTACTCATCTGAAAGCGAAGATGGGGAGATATGAGCTATACTTTGAGGAGGACATCGGTAATTGTCACACAAATGATTTTCTTGTGACGACAGCCTTTTTAATAGCATCATTGAAGGTATTCAGCTAGCCAACCAAGTAAAGGGGTGCGCCGCCAAAACTGTGCAAAGCTACTGACGTCACACAAGTTAACATGGTCGACACATTTCTTTCACCCAGACCTAGTGTACACTGTGTGGTGAGTGACACTGATTTGTACATACGTCACAAGATACCCTTTCAAGGTCAACCATGATCACAAAATGATATTTACCACGAGAGCCACGCATAAGGTCCTCGTCATGCCGCACGCTTAGGTTTGTAATTTGTCATAGCATCTCTTTAAAGGGATACAGTCGTCGGAACTGTCCCACACGACCAATTTAAACACTGTATCCAAGGTACAATGGTGATTGATGAAAGTTAAAACATGTCTGTCATAACCTACATCGTATAGTTTAAATGTTGCAGCTATGATGATGAGGTGCATCTGGATATCGTGCACGAAATACATTGTAAACAATATCTCGCACAGGCGCAGTTCCGACGACCGTTTCCCTTTAAAAGGACACATATTAGGACTGTCAATATTTTACATTACTTTTCTGGTCTATCACTGGCGCGGGCTAATTTTGAAGTACGGAATTAATGAAGTTGTGTATGATTGTATCATTTTTGTGAGGATCGAAAATGTAATTTTTCGCAATAGAGTCATTATAGTGTTGGCTGCCATTTTGAATTTCGAGTGTCCGGTAAATTTGAGGCAATATTTTCCAGTATCATAATTTGCACGGTGACCCCTTATTGTTGATTTTGAGGGAAGTTTGAGCAATACTAGAAGTTTAAATCTTTGAGTTTCACGGCGCATAGTGCCTTGACACAAACAATGGGCAAACGTAAAATACCAGAAATTTTGTCATTATTGTCTGTATCGTTCAGTTCGTGAGCGGGGTTAAAATGTGTGTTCTATCGACCACTCTTCCAGTATATTTCAAAATTCTTGCCAATCACAAGGTCGTTTGAGTTATAGTTGTTGTTTTTTTATTTCTTTATGAAAAATATGCTTGAACTCAAATGTGACTTGGAAGTGAAGCGATGAACTGTTTTTCGAAAGATTGAGTTCTACATTGTTCCTGCAGTGAAGCGCGCGAAAATCTTCCCAATGTGGTGGGCAGGGCGTGGGCCAACATGCAGGAAAATTTACCCTTTGAGTGCTTTCACTTTTCCAAGCAAAATTTTACTGCCACATTTTGCCATTTTTTAAAATTTTTTTCTGAAATTTTTTGATAATTTTGGGCTAAATGGACATCACATTTCATTGGCTACAGTTTTTTATCAAAACCTTGGCAAAAATCTGAGAAAAATTGACCAGGATAGATTTTGTACAGGAGAGAAAAGTTGACGTTGGCGCTCAAAGGGTTAAAGGCAAACCTCTTTACTTGATATTCAAGAAACATGTCAAGCAGCTCATATCATATATACTTCTCATCGGGGACGTGAAAGAACGATTACCTCAAACCGTTCTGGTCAATGACATTCAATCAGGTCACTGACGAATGCGCTTTTCAACTTAACCAGCCCACCTGGGATCCGCCGCAACGTTACACTGCAGGGACGGGGGTGGCGGGTTTTGAAAAATCTCGTCTCGCTAAAAACAGTTTTACATGATAGCGGGAAACACGGAGACACCAGAAAAGGTCAGCAGTTGCCTTCTTCGCCAGAATACAAGGTTAGGTGCCGAGATACGACCTCGAATTACTAAAGATCACCGGTGATCATCAGTAATCAGATTTGGCTGTCCGTTCACTGGTACGACGTGTCGCTATCTATCGCTCCATCTAAAACCTGTGCGGCTACATCAGTGAAAAAATACATTTCAAACGGAGTAAAAATTGTCAGTTTCACTGTTTGGGTTATCGTTGAAATCATGCCATCGGAGCTTAAAGAATGAATACCTCACACTATACGCATAAAAAATCGAAATCAACGGATTTAGATGTGTTCGCAATGTCTATCGTACGAACAACAGCGGTCATATCGCACGGACAGAACACCAATAAAATCACGTGTTCAGTCAGTATCCATCAACTGACAGTTTTTCATCGCCTTTGACACGTCTATCTTATTCATGTCGCTTTCAAAATTGACGAAAGTGCGATTGGGTGGTCATTTATATCACGTTAACGTCATCGCCATAAAAACTGCGTAAAATACATTGTCACATAAAATAGACACTGCCCCATAAAATCATATGAGTAAAAGAAAGATCTTCTTGAATCCCAATTTGAAGTTCACAGCCTTGACCTCAGGCTCTTGCTGTTTACAGTCAATGTGCAATTACTTGGTAATGAACACATCACGATTCACGTTTTACATTTCCTGAGAATACCGATCAGAAATTATGCAATTGTCTCTGTCTCTACGTTTCGTCTATTTACCTACACACTAGTCCGTCTGTACGTCTCCTGTGTCTGGCTGTCTGTCTGTCTGTCTGTCTTTCTGTCTACCTGCCTGCCTGCTTGTCTGTCTGTCTGTCTGTCTGTCTGTCTGTCTGTGTATGTCTGTCTGTCTGTCTGTATGTATGTATGTATGTATGTATGTATGTATGTATGTATGTATGAATGCTATGTATGTATGTATGTATGTATGTATGTATGTATGTATGTATGTATGTATGTATGTATGTATGTATGTATGTATGATTGCGCAGTTCCGTGGCGACGCGTTCTTTGAATTCACTTATCGACCAGGTGTGTTACTGTACATCATGAAAACAATGTAACGAATTGTTTTCCTCCCGATGTTGCATCCTGGTGTTCTCTTGTACAAAAAAACGAAGCCATACGGACAGCACGAAAATAATTTCTCCCATTTGACAGAATGTTGTATGTTTCCCGTATCGTAGACTACCAGCACTTCCCTACCTAATAATCTGCAAAAAGCACGGCCCGTGTACTGATGACTCCATGCCTTCATATAGCATTACTCCGAGAATATCAGAGCTGATGAATGTCACGGTGCAGAGTGTGCATAGGCAGAACTGGAAAGGTCACCCGGGTCACTGTTAATTTGTAAGACATAGTAGGTAACCCTTGGGCATTGCTTTGACTTTCTGGGCGGCACTGAGATTATAGGGGCTTATATTTTCCCCTTCCTCGTCTACGCAAAGGATTATTTCGATTCGATGCATTTTGTCTCGATCCCGCGCGCATATCGACCGGGCGTTATCAAGCACTCGGCATCGAACAGGTCGGAATCCGCTTCTTCCTGCTGGCAGTAAAACAGATCGTTTATTCGTCTGCAATGTTTTTTCTTGAAAGCACAGACTCTGAGTTTGTTATCTTTGTTTAAGATAAAGCTATACAAACCACGACTCATCTCTATCAGTCCCATGGAAATTAAAATGTTGAATGTTTTGGCTGACTGCGAATGGTAATCTTTCCTTTAATGAAATTTATCGCGCACAACGATTTGATTTGATTAACCCATCGCTTTCAGTGGTGTCGACGAAACCATTTACAGTAGAAGGGGTGGAAGGATTGATCACCCACTCAAAACTCCTGCATCGGTCGTTTAGTGCAATGCCGATAGAAAGTGATTTAATATCCTTCGACAAATTGATATTATGGCCTTGTCATGTTCAAGGTTGATATTTGACTGTCACATTGACCATGGACAGTCCCCCTCTGCTGTCTATGCATTGACATTCTTGGACACAGACCAAGATACTTTTATCAATCTGTATAAAAGTCGGCGGTTAAAGGGAAGCAGTCGTCAGGACTGCGCCTGTGCGATGTACTTCTTGCACGATGTCTAGATGCACCTCATCATCATCATAGCTCCAACATTTAAATTATACGATGTAGATTAAGACAGACATGTTTTAACTTTCATCAATCATAATCGTACCTTGGATACAGTGCTGCCATTGGTCGTATGGGTCCCATACGACTTTTGAGCGCAGTTCCAAAGACTGTATCCCTTTAAAGTTGTAACAACGTTTGCACAAACTAATATATTTACATTTTCAATTCATTCGTCCGACGTGAAACACTTAGCACGGAAGAAAAAACTTATAAATGTCATATACTATCTCTGCGCGAATCCTGACGAGGAATTACGATCGTCCGCATCGTAACTGTCTGTTTACTAGTGGCGATTCATCGCTATGTAGCGAGGCACGGCTCCAGTTTTAAAATTGAGCCCGGTATCCACGACTTACGAACGTCATAAAACGATCCCGTGCGCAAATCGACCCGATGAATTAAATGCACTGAGTGATGAAATGGACAGCACTGCACAATGACAGAGGTCGAATGACCATCCTGACCAAATACTTCACATCAGTCTCTGAGGTAAATATTTGATCAATTACATGTAATAAGCCCTGATCGTTGGTTTCGAAAAGGAGAAAAAACTTCACAACGCTGTTTAATTACACCACTTGCTAATCCATTTTAACGACAAAATTATTTTTATTAAATATACCTTTATAACCCAAATAACTGCATCATTTGCAGGCGACCTTTAAATCAAAGACCGACCTTTCAGATCGTAAGGCGCTGAAACAATGAAAAATCATATTCACATGGCAGTTTATTTAAGCGTTGGTGTGAAGTTGAGGATCATACTTGTCTCCAAGGAACCAAAACCAGTCAGAATTCCGAGAAAAGCAATTTATTACTGTCATGTAACACTGCTTATCAACAATTAGGACAATTAACAAACTGTTAAGGGAGATCGCGCCTCGGGGACAGATATTTGGACTCTAAAACTTTTACAATTCTCTTCTGATATGCCACTTGTGGGGGTTCATTTTTATGCTCTTGGTGTAAGAAAACTTTTCACCGGTTTAGTTTTTCAAAATTCGAAAATTTTATTTTTTTCTAATAGAGTTAGCACAGGGATGGCGGCCATTTTGAATTTTAAATATCGGTAAATCTTGGGTTCTTTTCTGTAGTACCAAAATTTGCTCGGTGACCCCCGATTTTTATTCTTGACTTTGAAAGAGAATGAATGCTTGAAAGTTTCATTCAGGAAAGTGTGAGCAAACGTTTAAGTCTTTCACTTTCGAGGCGCATGCTACCTTAAGGGACACAATGCATGGTAGATTGAATAGAAGAACATGATGGTACCTTTAGAAAGTTAATCCAAATATTTAAAGTAGTTATAACCATCAGGAACGTGATTTTGCACTTTAAGGAAATTAAGAACAAACTGACTGAATACTATAGGAACGGTACCGGTGCAATCACAGTGGCTTCGCCGGTCAACCCGTTTGATTGAAAGAAAGCTTTGTTATTCGAACTTTTGAATTCAGCGGTTGCCTAATGTGTGCTTATGTGGACAGAGCGTTACCTGGAACAGAAGTATTACAAAGGCTCTGGAAAATATGATAATTTGCAGATACTTTCTCTTTGAGAAGATAGACTATCTTTGAATACACCTACTCTCAGTATCTATACCTTGAGTGGCAGACACTCCGAGAAGAAGAGTGGGCTCTTGAGGGCGCATGGCTGGGCCACTTGACAGTCAAGAGATCCTATGACGTCAGACTTATTGCTGAGCAAATTTGGAAGCTACGATGTGAAACCTGTTCTCCTTCCACTTGGAGACAACGCATTGCTTTGGGAATTGATGATGTGATTTAAAAAAGTCTGAATGGGAAGAAATGGGCTGCAACACTGCGGCCAATGCAGTTTGAAATCTTTTCTCTGACAACGAGATTAGAAATCGCTCATAGTTGTCTCGCAGCCTCGGAGGTATCGAGACCCTGGTTGAGTATTCCTGGCTACAAGATCACCACAAGCAGTCCATTAACGGAATATGCCAGAGTGGACTGGGTTTTGTTTCCTTAGGGGAGGAAAAAAACCGCATGCATTCTTTTGAATCTCGATCCGGTTTTGGAAAATCTGTTCAATTCCAGGACGTGAGCGGGAATGAGGACAAAAGAGTCGCTACTGGGATACTCCATCGCGACGACGATCTAATCAAATTTCACAGGAGTTGAGACAATTCCGCCGCTCGGCGACAATATTAAAGCACTCTGCTTGATGCGTTTGTGAGATAGAAATCAGTTTCGAGCAAAGCCCATTACAAAGTCTTCGCGTTTCATCCGATAAAGAGTCTATTCACAGAATACCCACGTCAACGACTTAAGAACTTAGGCACATTTTGATGTGAACAGGAAAAGTTTACGCGACGAAGTCTTTTCCCTCTATCTTTTGTACGAATACAAATATTAAATGGCATTTCTGTTTGACTGTCGTTTTCATTTTTCATTTTTCATTTTATTTCGAGTACAGACTTTCTCAGTTTCAGGCCGTTCAGGCCGTGTATTTATTTCCTGTCTTTTTCAAAGTCGCAATGTGATACATGCCTTACCAGCTTTGTTTCCCGAACGACAGTTGCAACATTTTGGCAGGATGTCCGCCTTGATAAACGCAAATTTGATTTCCGGTCTGCATGCATGACAGAAGACAATTAATAATCACTTTTACAGAGTGTTGTGTCAAGGTAGTATGCGCAACGAAAGTGGAAGACTTTTGCTCAAAATTTCCTCAAGGAATCTTTCAACCGTTCTCTTTTAAAAATCAAGAATAAAAATCAGGGGTCGCCGTGCAAATTTTGGTACTAGGGAAACAAATAACTCAAGATTTACCGATATATAAAATTCAAAATGGCCGCCATCCCTGTGTTAACTCTATGGAGAAAAATAAAATTTTCGAATCTCGAGAAACTAAGCCGGTGAAAAGTTTTCTTACACCCAGAGCTTTAAAATGAATCCCCACAAGTGGTAGTTCAGAAAAGAATTTTAAAAGTTTTAGAGTCCAAATTTGTATCCACGAGGCGCATTGCCATTTCACGATCTTTTATTGCCAGTCCCCTGGGTCTAGAAGGCCAACAAACATATTGTCTATTAAACACCAACACAAGATTGGCCGATCTAAATACCGCGTCTTTCAATATACTTTGAAGAGTACAACAAGAACTTGCAATTGGCATACAAAATGGAAATAAGAACACGATTTGAACAATTTTGGGATAATTGGATGCTGAAGTAATGTCGATCAATCTACAAATGTAATATTACACATTTGTTTTTATGATTAATTTGCAATATTGCAACATTCAGCTATATGGCACCTAACATGCTTGAGAAATTTGAAAAATATGAAAATCCAATTATCCTAAATTAGTTCCAATCGTGTTTAGGGAAAAATCATCAAGAGGAACAGCTACCGGCCCTTTAACTGACTTGTGTTACTTGAGGTGTTGGCATATCAGAATTTTAACTTTATAAAAAACACCATATTTTTAACGAGGAAATAAAAAGCAACTCACAACTTTCTGATATAATACTTGGATTTATACTCCCTGGATATTCACATCAACATTTGCTCTCCTGTCTAGACTTTGTAAACTCTAACCCGAACACGATTGAAACTAATCTAGGAAAACAGGATCGTTTAATTCTTCAAATTTATCAAACGTGTTAGGTACTAAGTGCCCTACAGCTGAAAGTTGTAATATTACAAATTACCCATAAAAACAAGTAAATTGCGAAAAAGGAAAATTAGACGAGCTTAAATTTGCTGATTAATCCAACATTACTACAATATCCTATTCTCCCAAATTACTTCACATCGTGTTCCCGGAAAGAAATAAAAATTACATGTTGGAACTTCTTACTGGTAGGTTCAGTCGGTTGCTGACTACGCGCTGTTGCTGTAACGTGGTTGTCAATCTTCACACACGCGAACTATCTAGTTTTGCATCGTCTGACACTGACATCGGAACTTTTAATATTCTCCTCGAGTTTTCGTTTTCAGAGGACATTGACTACGCAACGAACTTTCGAAAGATCGGCAGAAGCTAAGACTTTGTACCAGCTTGTACTGTATTTTTTATTATCTGCAGGGCATACATTTTATAACTTCACAAAACACAGACTTTAACAATGACTTTTCTCAGTGTTATCTGAAGGGAAGATAACAGTTACGTCATCGACTCATTTTGTCTCTGCATTGTCCCCTCAAATTAAGTTACACTGTATGCTTTAGAATATAACGACGAAGATGTTGGTGAATTTCTACGTTATTTTCTGGTCGATGTGAAGTTGAAATTCCGCTCGGGGGTCGTTGCTAATACCGTCTTGCAGCCGTCAGAGACGGCGAGTCATTCGAGCATTTAATCATGTGAAAGCACCGCCCAAGGTAAATAGCGAGGGATGCTGTAATGTGCGCTAGAACAGCCGACCCGATGGGGATAGCAATCAATGGATATGGTTCCACAAATTACCTGTAACGTTAGCATTGGGAATGGTGTCTACGCCATCGAATGCAAAGCGCTGCAAAACTGTTTTGCCCAGAATACTTGGAGACTCAATATATCATGTTTTCGTCGCGAACAAATGAAAACAAACACATATAAGAGAGTTAGACATAAATCGAATCTCCTACTTCAAGGAAGACAGATATCGGTTTGTCGAAATTTCGCTTGAATCAAATGCACGCAGGTCGTACCTTCATAATGACTCATATAATTTATTGCCACACCTAGTGGCCAAATGTCGGCGAAGAGATCAATATCACGTTGGAAAATAGGAAAACACGGAATACAAATTCCCTTGTGCATGATTAGGTTTTTGACAGTGAACGAATTCGAAATGAGCGTAAAACTTGTAATCAACGAAACACCGCCTACAATGTAGGTATGACGTCGGCCAGCTGACGTTGAATGCTCGTGGAGAAAGTGGCGATGATTAGCATTTATATTGGATGCAGTCATTTTGCATAAAACATCCGGTGCCAGCTCTGGAAGTCTCCGCGGAGATTATCCTGAACGACTCACAAATCAATGTTATCGATAGTTATCGGATTTCCCTTCATTGCGATAGTTCTGTTTAAATGCCACGTGCAGAAATATGCGTATCGCAGTGTATCATTGACAACAAAGTGCTCTTAGTGTCGTTCAATAAGAAACATTATACCTAGCTTGGGTATATACATCAAACACAGTTACACCGATCTATCCATCCATCTATCTATCTATCTATCTATCTATCTATCTATCTATCTATCTATCTATCTATCTATCTATCTATCTATCTATCTATCTATCTATCTATCATAACTATAATTAAATATAATATGTAATTGTTTTATATTGGATGCAGTCGTGTGTAATATATATATATATATATATATATATATATATATATATATATATATATATATAATGGTATACAGTTGTCCTTATGGGAAATTACAGTGCTCGATGCTGAAAGCAGAGCGTTACAAATAATAAATTACTTCAAACGCAAAGGAAAGAGTATCTATGTATCTTGCAAATCTTCAGACTGAAGATTGTCAGATGCATGAAACTCCAGCGACAGATATAATTACTTTGTACTTGAAGTAATTTGTGGATATATATATATATATATATATATATATATATATATATATATATATATATATATATATAT
>LD349291.1:196886-207834 GCA_001465055.1 Ptychodera flava | reverse complement strand
TATATATATATATATATATATATTTGAAATATGTATATATTAGTTAATATATTAGTTAATGACACGTATGTAATGAATTACTTTCCTCAATTTCCGGACGTCGTAACTGTAATCGACAATCGTTTGTTGGGAAGATATGATTACACGTACAATATTGACGTCAAATTTTTATTTAATGGCCGTCGATTGTACCAGTAACTCTTATTTTCTTTATCTATGAAACAATGACGAATCGTTTTAACTACTTATGTACACTGCACATGTGTATCGGATGGAACATTATCTGGCAAACGGCAAGGACATTGGAAAGCTGTGAGACGTTTCTGACAGTCCAGTCGTTCTAGTACACTTCTGTTAAAATGCTTTTGAACACGAAACACGACAGTTTATAAATTCTTATCTATGAAATGGTAGGACAATAAGATTGCATTTGATGCTGTCGAAAACTCCAAACTGATTTCCTGAAATATCGTCGAAGGCCTTTCAATAACATTCATGATGTTTGGCCAAATGATAGGAAAATTTACTCTCGCCAGGTAATAACTCGAATTAGTAGGTGACGTCAAAATTTTACGAAGTGCGGAACATTTTCCAATTCATGTAGCGAATTTTATCGAATTACTAGTACCTATACACGCGTCGTATTTCTTCTTTTACGACCCTGTTTTGTTATTTCGCGTCTGTTCGTGCGCTTACCCATACATTCTCGTTAACTCCTTCAACAAATTTTCTTCGGCTTTATAATCTGCCCAATGGCAAATTTGATATGAGCCACGTTAAACATTCTGACGCTGGGCGTGCGTAGATGCATACGTTCATTAAAACGGCATTTATTTTCCTTCAGAAGCAAAATCGATCACATATGGTAATACCTTGCACCTACTGTACTGCCGTAAGTTACTCTTATTATCTTCAGATCTAAATGATTTTTACAAATTCTCCCACGATTTTCGTATTTTTGGCGTTTCCTTAAATCGCTATGAGGGACATTTGGAATGTTCTATAGCGATAATTTGTAGGTGGCATCTTTCTCATTAGATTGTCAAGGCAAAGTAAATTGAAAACGGCATATTTTTAAACCCGTGTAGCTGTCAGATACATCGATGACATCACGTCATACGTCATAAGCTAAATCAAGGTGTCCTCTAGTCTTTTGTATGCCGACAACCACTCACTTTCATCCTCAGAGTCCATTTACTGTGTGCATCGAGGCTATTCTCAATGGTTTTGTTTTTCAGTGACAGCGACGTCGACACATCAAACGGGACTTGTCACAACGGCACGGAGAGGGAGGATATTGCGTTTACGGATGACCGGCCGCCGGTGTGGTGTACCGAGTCGACCCCCAGGCTGTGGGGGAATAGGTCCTAATCGGCACGCACTCACAAAATTGATAACGACCGAACGAATCGTTTCCATGGAAACCGCAATACGTCCGCCGAAAGAACCACTGGCATCAATAAAAAAAAACTTGGGGTGATGCATATCTAGGCTTAATTGCACTCGCTTTTTATCGACGGATGAAATAAGGAAAAACAAGTATTTCCCTATTAAAATTGGTATGAGAGAATACGAATGATACGAATCTGATGACATTAGTGTTAGATTTGACACTGCTTAAAATCAATAGTATTGTGATTCACTGAGTCAATTAATAGTATTACATAATAGTTATAAGCTCTCAGTATATTGAGCTGGACCCCGTAATTGCCATGCAAATTTATAATAAATGCTATGAATTCTAATATTTAGAGAGTAAACAGTCAGTTAATAATGTTTTGAACGTCAACCTCCATTACTCTGTTGTGATAGTTATAAAGAGATTAAGTCAATTAGAGAGTGTTTAATTACGATCGTCTGGAGTTTCTGTATAATAGGTATCGGGCCGCTTGGGAGTTGAAAACCTGCATTGGGCGCGGTAGAGAGAGTACTTGGGCAAAATAAATATTCTCAAGCCCAATTAAGCCGCAAGGGCTGGAATTAATATCGGAGAGAACACTAGAAAAATAGCTATCGCATTCTGATAATGTGTTTGTTGACGACTACGTCATATTGGTCACATGCGCGTGACACTTTAATATTACCAATATAACATGTGACTACGCTCGATGGCAAATTGGCAACCCGCAACAAATCCAAGCCGACTGCCCTTCATGAAAATGAAAACTATACATACATTTCGCAAAATTAAACTGTAAAAACATACAGCATATGAAAAAAAAACTGATTGAGTCGAATTTTAAAATAACTCGTCGATTTTTTGTTCGTTGAATTTTAAAACTAATTACGATTCAATTCGTACATAGTCTTCTAGTATATCGAGTCGATGTCTTTCCCACTCAGCGTATCATCGTGAGCACTCACCTAAGTATTTCTGACATTGTCTAGCTTCCAAGACCATTGAAAATACGTACTAGTATCTCCGAACAGAAGGGATGTCATAGTATGCGATGATAAACTATCTAAAGATAATCTGTCGATAAGAAGAGACTACTTTTAAATATATGAAAATTATCCAATGCCCGATAAAAAGCCAGAACTCTGTCGATAAGTAACGACTCGCTTATCGCAGCCGTCAAAAACACAAACGACGACACTCAGACTCCCGCTTTCCGAACAATGTGCACTCGTACACGGAAGGTATGACACGTCCACTAGCGACCGTAAGCGACAAATGTTAAGGCATTCCAACTCCTAGCGATATCGAAGACATTTCCGTCTCGAACCAAAAAAAAATCATATCTGACTCGTGGATTCGCAATGACTAACGTACGTGCAATAATGCGCCTGTTCGAGCACAGTTTTACCAAAATGCCTACTCAGAGGAAAACTATCAACTTCCTGATGAACACAACTGTATCACAGCATTAGTGGAAATCAGTACACCAGATGTTCAACTTGCTATAGAAATTGTACCCGTAAACACGAACGCGGCTCGCTTCGCGCGTCACGCATTGGTGAGGAAAAGAATTTACGGCCGCTCTGGGATCGCGCAGTATGTTTGCCTAATAGTATATACCGTTCAGAAACTCGATACGGATCACACGCAACTCTGTCTCCTATTCTCAGCCACGAGCTTTGCAGACAACCTGTACCAGAAAAAAACCGAACAAACAAAGTAAATTATAGTGCCTTCATAGTACTCACCTTGTCTATTGTAAGATCAGTGAAACGGCAGAGCAGTGTGTAAGGTAATATCCCAACAGTGTCGAATAAACGAAAACCCCTGCGCGAGCTGTTTTGAAGCGTTTGGTCTCTTTCTGCGCACGCGCAATTCAAACCTATCCTGGCGCCATCGAGTCGTTCCTCAAATGTTGACGGCGGGAAATTCACGGCCAAAAAGCGTAGAGAAGTCTCTTGGCGCGTTTTAACAGGTTTTCATGCAATAGATTTATGTCGACAGTCGGTTTTAGTGGTTCGATTTATAGCCAGCTAAAACGATAGAAAACATAAATGCCGATATATCTGGGCATTATTGAATTAAAAGTAGACCATTGTGATCGATTTTACAAATTCAGAGGAAGCCGAACGAGGGTCGACAGAGTGTTGATTAGTTTCCACTACTGTACCGGTGAAAGACGTCAATACACAGAGCAACATTGACCTTTTTTGGCAGGATGTTTGCGCCAAAACTTAACACACTCTCTGGAAATTGTCTAAAATTGTATTAAAACATTGATCTTATGCCGGTCACCGGAAGAAAATCAGCATTTGACAACGTTTCATGATTATTGGGTGAGTTGATGCCCGCCCACCCACCTACACGAATGCACACACACCGCACACACATACATACATACATACATACATACATACATACATACATACATACATACATACATACAACCTGTTTATTTATGGCAAATGTGTGCTTAGGTTTGGTTTTCTACTTGATTGAGAGGACGCAAGATCAAAGCTGCCATTTTTTTCACAAATAATTAAACGTCTTGCAATATGTGCTTGATATCAGAGATTTTCGATCGTCTTTTTTCAAGATGTAATATGTTAGTCAAAATTAAAAATGTGAAGCTGTAGTTGTTGGTTTCATTATATTATCCGGCAACAAAGACAACACGGTATTGTATGTTTGTCAGCGCATAAATTATCCTTTAAAGAAAGATACCACAAAACGCCTTGTTTTCACTATCAAGGGAAAGGAGATATTAGCCCATCTTGCTCTCTGAGTTGTGTACTCAGTGGATGACACTTGCAGTTTATGACGCCAAGAGCTGTATTATGACTGAATGATTAATAGAGGCTGCTCAAGATTAGTACCCGGATTCTCCACCGTGGCAAACATTTCTTATTCATACTGGGGGCATCGATGATTACCGGATGTCGTTAACTGCAGCCCTGACTCCACCATAGCTGTCAAAATTATTATCCTGTGAGGAGTTGTGACTTTTACGACATGAACGACGTGAATGTGCGTAAAATGAGAAAGGGGATACAAGTTTTATATTCATTGATAATTGATTGCCAGCAAAATACGAGGTCGGCGATGAGAATCACAGCGGTATATGACCACAGCCATTCAGAGCACTGTCTATTTTACAATGGTTCTACTCCGGAATAAAATGGACGCAATGTGTTCAACAGACTCAGTACTCCCAAAAGATCATGTGATACCGTTACAAACAAACCCCTGTGTAAAACGCGTACAGAAATGCACGTATTTCTGTGCGCGTTTGTACATGTGGTTTCGTTTGTACCGTTGTCAATTCGAATTCCAGGTCTAATGTATTCCCGGTTAAATGCAGTTGGGGCGGTCAATGGAACATTCGGAAATTAAATACGCATGTCTATCGACTAGAAGATAGTGTGGAAGCTACCACTGACTAATGAAATATAGTATGTAATATGGACGGCGATCTTTGTTACCCTGGAATGTGTGACATTATAAATCATAAATTTATTTTTGAAGAACTTGTGACTAACTCTTAGACTTGAGTCACTTTGATGTGTTATGTAGGTGGAGTATCATGGAGCAGAGCAATGTGTCGAACCGGAACTTCCATCAGTGAAACTAAATTGTTTTAAATCAAGTACGTTATTGTGCTAGTTAATTGCTAATTATTAAAAGAATAACTCGACCCGTGACAATTCGAGTTGCATAACAGATAAAATATCGAACTTTTTTTTTGCGTGCACACAAAAGCGCACATTGCCTTCACACAGAATGCGTTGTCATATGCACATGATTAAGAAATGAACTACCTTTGCGACGGTATACAACAAGATTTTGACCAATTATCGTTCGTGCATATATGTCGTGAGCAAGTGGTATTCTCAGGTGGTTTATTCTGTTATATCATAACAATTTATTGAAATTCTAGCATGAAACGTCAAAAAAGGAGTTTTTCTCTGGATTCAAGCTCGCGCGTGTTCCAACCGTGCTATATTGCGAATATAGCACGTTTATGTTCACGTCTCGACCAATAAGATCGCTGTATTTGCGCAATCAATATACTGGTATGATACAGTACCGGATATGTGAATTACCTGTAAGTACTTGATAACCTAGCATATGACAATTCTTGGAAATATCTCTCTTTAGACTTCGTTTGGGAAGGTTTAAAGAGATACGTTTGAGCTCTAGGAAACCTGATACCGGGTTTAATCTTAAGGCTTGATATTTGATAGCCAAAAATCTTCGGTGGGTGACGTTTTAAGATATACGTACTTTGTTGAACTAACAGTAAGACAGTGAATCAATGACCTCTGAAGGTAGAGCATTGTGCTTTTTCATTCCTTATAAGGAGAAGGTACCGCAGGCATGTAATTCGAAATAGTTCAGGATTGTTTGCCGATACAGGTCTGTGTTCAAAAGTCGTAGCCGAGCCAATGGGCATTTCTATCAGCCTGTTTGTGCACTTCGTCTCATTCCAAACACTTCGATATCAATTTCAAACCCGCAAATCCCGGTTTTTTGCACAAAACGAATTACTTTCCTGATTGAGTCCGTTAATTTAAAAAGTATGCTCGACATGGTAAAAATGAGGAAAGTTAATGGATTCGATAGAAAGTGACATATGTTTTGCATTTGTTTGTTACGTTTTCAAGTAATTTATGCTACGTTTCATATTTAGTTTTTGTTGCCAAACGCATCTCTTTTTTATAACTCTTACCGAAATATGTTGAAACGCCTATCTCGTTTCAATCACCCTAAAACTAAAATATTACGTTTCCTAAAACCTCCGTATCGTTCGTCGTGGATTGCACGAACGCATCCATTTAATTGGAAAATAAAGTCGCGTCCAACTTCAATCTCCTCATTTGCTTCAGGGTTGACAGAGCCAATTTTCTGTATTCGAGAAACTCGTGAGCTGGACACCGACACGAATAAGTATGCCTGTTAGTTCGTATCGACGTCAGCGGATTGGCAGCAGCCGACCGACAAAAAGATGTACTGGTGTCTCGTATTTCTTAGCGTAAGTCGTTTGAATGGAATCTAATCATCACATAGCTTTTTATTGAGTTATTTCTCGTTTATCAAAGCTGACGACGATGAATACACAAAGACACGATTAAGGGAAGCAAAAATTCAGCCTTTCCCGCCAATTTTTTGTCGATATAGGTGGCGTGCGGCAAGTCAACGTTGCTTATGACTGCCCTCGTTCATGTCACATTAATTGCAGTCTGTTCGCTTGTGTATATGTTATTCAAATCAACAGGATTCAAATAGATAATAAAAGTAAAAAATGGCAATTTCCAGATTGTTATGCCTTTACAACGTTAAAAGTGAGCATCTGTGTGGGTACATAGTTTCAAAGCAATGTATTTACATGGTCAAATGATATTTTTTTTGCTTTATTTTGATATTGTTGTTACACGCGAGATATTTCTTACCAATTTAAGGATATAAGTTGGCAAAGCAGCAACCAGACGATATTCCTAGATTAACCTCAGACTCTCTCACAGCCTCTCACTGGCTAAACAGCTGATGTAGCCAGAGAGGGGCTATGAGAGAGTCAAGATTAACGAAGAAGCGAACTCAAACACCTGAAGCGTATGAATGCCTGGTATACACTATACATTGTTTTCGATTTACATAACTACGGGATGTACGTGGCTGAGTGTGTTAGCATTGAATTGGTTTCCATGTCGTTTGTCTGAAGGACGATTGCAAATTTTAACAAATCACAATGTCCCAATCGCATCACAGGTTTGTTCACCTTCCGCCTGGCTGCAGGCCTCAGGGATTATACCTCGATACACGGTTCTTTTCTTTACCTTTCAACGCGCAAATACTGTACTTCGTCTTCGGAGAGTTTCAACCAATTTGCCACCCAGGCAGGCTGCGGCCTCGTGTTTGAAAACTGTCGTAAAAATTAATCAAAAAGCTACATATTTCGTATCGATCAAAACATTGCCCTTGTTATTAACGCCATAGATTGACCACTGCCTTTGGCAATTTTGACCATACACACAATCCAAGCGGAATATTGTAATAAACTTGAAATTACAATTTCAATATAGAACGTTTAATTAAAACCCTTACTGTTAAATTAAGTTTGGACAGGCACCTCTGTGGTTAATTAGAAGTCATTATCAAACTCGTAAGCTTAAACAATTCAAGGTTCTTGTTTCTTTACCAAGTTAATAGAACATAGACTTTTTAATGAGTAACCGTACACAAATTTTGTTTTTTCGATTCTCACTCTGTTTATATAGATGCTGTGAACACAGTACCAATAACAATAACGAGATTGAGTAATTAAATTCTCCCAGTTTGACAGATCCGTAATGGTGTTTCAAGTGTACTTGTACGTGTATTTTAAATTCAAAATGGCCACCATCCCTGCATAAACGCTATGAGGAAAATTATATATTAGATTTTCAAAAACAAAACTAAGACTTTGAAAATTTTTCCCACTCCAAGAGTTTTGAAAAAAAAGCCCCCACGAGCGTTAGATCAGAAAAGGCTTATAAAAATTTTAGAGTCCAAAAGTCTGTCCTTCAGGCCTGGTGCACTCCCCCACCAAAAAACATTACGTATCTCAATCCAGTCGACGAGAAAGTGTTTCTGATTTATAATGCAATGACACACTTAATGTTTTGAATAGTCTGTTTTCTTCCACCACAAAAATATATAATTTATTTTTAAGTTTAAATTAGCACAAACGGATCAGTCTAATCAACATATCCCCGAAAGAAACGATTCTTAAGATTAATTTACTAAAGCTCCATTAAATGGTTATCTTTGATGTATTTCTAATGGTTCTGTTCTGTTCTGTTTATAAACTAATACGCCTTGTTCCTGTCCAAAAATCCGGTATTAAAACTCTCAATAAAGCCTGTGTGTAATGTTCCATCCGTGTCCTACGTTATTGTAAACGGCCATTCTGGTTTATTTATCAGCATTAACATCAATATATTATCCACAATGTGCTGTAATGGTCAGGCCAGTGTGCTTGTAGAGCAACAATACTTATTGCAATAGCATCCAAAGTTGAATCTTCTGTCTCATTAAAACTCAGGTTCCCATAACAATTAGTCTTCTTATCGAATTTTTATTTCACTGGGAGTTTCCTTTCGTTCATGACGTTTGTCATTTAAGCATTGAAGAGTAAACATCTGACTTTGTTTGTCATCTCAACATTCGTAGAAAAGGATGTTAAACTGTTTGAACAACGATTCCGGCGATTTGTGAACCTTATCAGCTGCGGGTTAACAAGACAAAAATACGCAGAAGATAGGTTTGTTTTATGCAAACACTGACTGTGCTAACTTTCGAGGTCTTGCCAGGAAATATAAAATGTATTAAAATTGTTCAGGAAATTCTCAATAAAGGGACAACACAGGTGTAAAATTTGCTCTTTCATGATCTCTATGCATTCAACAACTCGATTAGTCAGCTATTGCACGTAGCTCCTGAGAAAAGTCACTTAAGTCGGCTCCTGTTCAGGGTATATTATCTAACGAGGAATATTTACTTATTCGGTCAGTTTTCACTTTTTATTTCCCAGAAGGCTTTCAGTTTCCATGTTTTCAGTTAAAAAGAAAAAATAAAAGAAAGAAAATAAGAAAACGCAAGACAATCAGGTTCAAATCCGGGGATAAAAGAAGCCTTTGTGGGCTATCTGTTTATTTTAGGATCAAGAAGTCGTGTTTAACCATGAACTGATTAAGTTACTTTAGGAGAAACATGACAAGGATCTTGGATGATGTAATATTCCCTACCATAAGTAATTGTGTTTGCATTTAATCAACGGTAATCTAATCCCCGAAAACAAACAAACAAACATACAAACATACATACATACATACATACATACATACATACATACATACATACATACATACATACATACATACATACATACATATGGGCGGACGGGCGGACAGACAGACAGACAGACAGGCAAGCAGGCAGACAGACTGACTGGCTGGTTGACTGGCTTGCTGGCTGACTGGCAGGCAGGTAGGCCGCGCACGTTCCTTGTCATCATGCTTGAAAGGATGCTAACAAAATCGATGTGGCATCTCAGAAGATAGGGCAGGGAAATATTTCTTGTGCGTGTTGTAGGTATTTTATAAATACAAAACACAGCCACGTTTCTATCAACGTGTTCTCGTCTCAAACCGGAAAGTGCATAACATTAGTTGAAAACCTCTGGATGACTCAAACGTCAGGGACAGACCTTGCCTGTGTTTTTGCATCTTAAATCAATTATCAGTCGAGGTCCGCATAAAATGAGGTATCTCAGAATGTGACCTTTCTATAGTGGAGACTAATCTCGTTTCTTCAATTTGTTAACTAGGTTTACTATATAGTGATGCTTTGGCTATTCCTGTATAGCCCACCGTTCCCTACACGCTCATGCAGGGATATTTACCCAGCTCAGCAGAAATCTCAACCGTGCAATTTGTCAGTTCGGCCTCGCTTCAATAAATCAACATCGAACGCGGAAATCAAGCCAATGTAAATGCCTCGGGCAGCAGCAGCGAACGTTCGGCGGTAAATTCATTGCAAACAATTTGACGTGTATCATCCATTAAATGAGGGTGTGTTAATGTTTGATGGACGCACCGGGCTATTTGATGGTCTCGGCAATAACGGAAGTGTTTGATGTGGAATTCATGTGCCTTGCCATGTTGTACTCAAACGAGAACATAACCTATCGCGGCAACTCCCTTTGACAAAAACCTTGATAAACTGCATTGGTTACATGCTCAGCCGATGCTATTTGTATAGTGAGGCTGAAATCTAGGTGACCAATGACACACTGTTTTAATATTTCCTGCGGACATTTCTGTGCGTGCCTGTACTTTCTACGACAATGTCCTCAGTGGCCCTTAATGCAAGGCTCGGTGGAGAGCGATTCAATGGCGACTTTCACCTGAAGTAGTGGCGTCTTGTGCTGAAGGGGTGGTATTTTCCCAGTGCATGCTTTTATTCAATTAACCCGAAGCAGCTGGGTCGATGAGCCGTCACATGTTATCTGCAAATATAATCACCGCCAATAGTTGCTGACCTGTAAGATTGTTTACTGTTTGCTGTGGACGTTCACGACAAACTGTGTTCAGGTCAGTGTTTGTCGTTGTTGAATGCGAGAAGTCGCTTCTGCGGAGAAATCGTCAGTGTACGTGTAGAGTGAAATAGTTAATTAAGACAAAATTTGGTTTGTCTGTTAAGAAGTAATTGCCATATATTAGAAAAGAGAATCTTCAACCAATAGATATTTCGATTATTTGAAATATCGCCATCCAATACAAGTTTCTTCTGGAAAATGAAACTGTGCGTAAATCAGAAGATTCCGATACACCATGTAAAATGCGCAGAAGATTACAAAAAATATCCCGCGGCAAACGATATTTATATCTTGTGGTGGTCTTTGATGTTTTATTACCTTCTGAAATGTGAAATAAAAATCGAGTCATTTCATTTCATTTCAATATAAATACGCTATGGTCATATTTTGCCAATTGTACTTCCTTAATGGTG
>LD349291.1:175074-193982 GCA_001465055.1 Ptychodera flava | reverse complement strand
CTTACTGCCGATAAGACATTGTTATGATTGATTGACTGACTGACTGACTGATTAATCTATCGTTTGAATGATTGATGGAATAATTGATTCATCCCTTGATTCATCTCTCCAGCTAACTAATCAGTTAGTCAGTCAATCTGTCAGTCATCAATTGTGGTATTATAAATTTGGTTTCAATATGCCTAAATAAAACCAAAATACAGAGCAAAAATCTTATGAACATTTGACATCGGCATAGATACATAGATAGATACATAGATAGATACATAGATACATAGATAGATTCATAGACACACATAAATACATACATACATACATACATACATACATACATACATACATACATACATACATACATACATACATACATACATACATACATACATACATACATACATACATAGGTACACAAAAGATCAGGGAAAGATTATTTATGAAAATGTACATTCAGCTTGATTTAAAATTAATGTGAGTTAAATGTTCAATACATATAATGTTAAATGCATATTCAAAACTTCATTTACTTTTAAGTTCTCTTTCCATAGGAAAGTATTTATGTGCAACTGATCTACCGGGTCAACTTATTCGCAAGATAAGCCTTTTGGCTATGAATTTAATAGCGTTGTGTATTAAGACGACAATTCACGCAATTTTCTTGGAACCAATGACACGTCAATACGGATAAAAATAATATTATTGCTTCATTTTTAGTCAATTTTTTAGGAGCCTCATTTACATGAAAAGTAAGTGGAAATTGCTTTTTCAGCGAAGACATGTCGGACTTGTTTGTTCAATGGAGCAGCTGTCCAGCGCGCCAAATGTCTCTCGTGTTACATTTGATGGCTTGGACGACCGTGCGCAATGTCTTTTGTGTTGACGTTCGACCGATCGCAGTGTTTGCACTGAAAGCGTAAATGGCACTCTCGTCACCGCCCTGTGGATTTGTGAGGATGCAAGTCTGGGGAAAAATTGAGAATATCGCTTCAATAGACTTTCTTCATATCATATAAATATTACGTTGTCAATTTGGAATACCATATACCTGTGTTCAGTTTCTTCCGCATTTTTAAATCATACAAACACATCAATAAACTTCTGGTAGATTGAACAAAAAAGTAATATTTAACTCTACTGATTTTTTGTTTCCGAGCGAAATCTCTATTTGTCTCACTACTTGGTTAATGTTCTTTGGTTAGGTCACAGAATCATTTTTGACCTATAAGAATGCTAGGGTAAAAAAATTACAAATTACAACCTTAAGAGAAACAAGGAATATTACACAAGGCAGCTCAATTGTTAATTATCCCCATTTCCTAGACTTCTACGATCACATTATCCGCGCAATTTCTGTTCAGAAGGAATGTATTTAATGTGGCAACGTGCCAATTAACCCTTTCACCACCATGGTTTGTCCCAAATCCATTGTTTTCTATGGTAAAGTTGGACCTGTATACAGGGAACTGGGGGTGAAAGGGTTAAACTACTCGTCTGAGACAAATGGCGGGTCTCCATACACCGAAGACCCGGCAGCTGTTTAGGGCAGTTCTTTAAAGCCGGGACATTTGGCTCATTAGGCGGGAATACTATTTCAAATCTATCGCTAGTTCATGTTACAGTGATTTTCTGAGGCTCAGTGGCAAGAAGTCCCCATCATATTTTAACCGCAGAACCACTGTAATCAATAATTCTCCGACCTTTGACCCTAACACAAATTTCCTGACGTTCGTTAAAGTGTGTTTGTATTTGACCGTCCACAGAGGCTAATAGGTTCTCGTACATCCTCTGCTCACTGACGTAAACAAATGTAAATAACTCACTTTATCGCTTTCCCTGAGATCTTAGACAAGCGGGACTTCAAAATTACAGGCATTCGAAAATAAACCGTTAGGAGAACTCGTCACTTCTTTACAGCCTTATTGGGTTTTGGTGCCTCTGTGACATTTACAAATAATTTCGATTACACTGCGGTCTATTGCTTTTCTTTCTCTTAATTTGAGGAGAACCGTACGGCTGTGTCCGCCATTTAAAACGTTTCGTCTTGGACCAGTTTTATCTTTATAACAGAAATGATTTTATATGCAATGTAAACATTTCTATTTTCCGATTCAGCACGAACTATGTCACTAAAACCTTCATACGTCAGCCAATGTTTCTGCGTTACACGGTTAAGGTTCGCGGTTTGCTGACAACTTAAAAGGCAATCTTTGCATTATTCATGAAACTTATGAAAATTTTACCGAACGTTTGTTCGTCAACGGAACACTAATGCCCGGCCCATCACAGCAAAAAACCACGGTGATGCTATGAATACACGCATATATAATGTACGTCGTCGGGTCATTTGGAAATACCGTGGGACACACAAAGACGCAATGAGGTAGTTGTAATTTACCGTGTTGGCGTTTGAGACATCTTTCTCAGAGCAGACAATATCTCAAACCGCTGCCGGGTAACTGATTAAATAACCTTGATCCGCGATGCTGATCGTCTACACACAAAAGCCTGTGCCTCTTCGCGCTGTCAGGGCGCGCGCGCACGCCAAAGAATTCAGAAATCTGCTGCCAAACCGAAGGGCGGAATTACTTAAAACTGATTGCTTACACAAGTAATTTTGTAAATTTTCCTTCCAAGTCTTGGTCGGTGTTTTATCGGTAATTGCGTAGGCTAGGACGCCCCAGGACGTGGTGAATTAGAGGACATGTTCGGCAATCCTACTAATTCACGGTGTTCACCACTCACCGTTACTTTCTATTGATATTAATGACGCACATCGCAGGGGTTTGAAGACGACTTGTGTGTTGGACGAGCTTTCAGTTTATCGTCTTCATTTACCCGAGCATCCATTAGCATGTGACTTTTGATGTGCTCTCCTGTACGTTTGTTCTGCTTTTGGAACTCGCTTTCTTGCTGTACACAACTCCGTACTATACGACTCATTTTGTCAACCTTTGCCATGCCAGTGTGTTCGATTTTTTGTACAGAACTTCTTCGTAATTTTGGCATGCTAACCAAAACTTACTCTACTGAGAGGTTTAAGATGAAACGATTTTTCAGCTGTAGGATGCACAAGCCATTAATATTTATGTGACGTCTCTGAAATATGCGTGTATTGTACGGTTTCGCCGGTAACCATTCGTTTGAAACTTGTACCCATCATTTTGTGTTTTCTTACGATTTATTCTAAGGTGGAATGCGCCTCGGGCACAGATATTCGGGCTCTCATGATGTGATGTCAGGTGTTTCGAAAAGAGTGAGCCCATCCCGTTAATGACTGGCAACTTTTGTGTTCCAGTAATCAGTATTGAGGTGACAAATACCACCGCTGCCATTTGCGTACGAGGCAAACCATTCATCTTCACTGATTCATGATCGAAGGCATAACATGCAATCAGATCTCTGGACCAGCTCTCGATTTAAAATCTTTCAAAGAAGCTGTGTCGTCTCTGCTAAATTGCCAGGACAAGCATGTGTACATCAGACAGACTTTAAGTATTTCAATACAAACAACTCGACATATATTTTGGAAAATTGCAGCTATATTGTTTAAAGAGATACAGTTGTCGGAACTGTGCTCAAAGGTCGTATGTGACCCATACGATCAATGATTGATGAAAGTTAAGACATGTCTATAATAATCTACATCGTATGATTTAAATGTTGCATCTATGATGATGAGGTGCATCTTAATATCGTGCACGAAATACATTGTCTGAAACGAGAAACTCGCACAGGCGCAGTTCCGACGACAGTTTCTCTTTAAACTAATCCGATTGTAATTGCTATATTTGAATGTAAACACCTCGGCTTATATTCTAGAATATCGTATCCATACAGGTGAGGATTGCCTATCTATCAATTCAACTCCAACCTTTACGGTAAAGCAAGCTGTTCTTGATTTTGCTCTTCGCTGAACACCGTCCATCTCGTTCGGGACAATATCCTTCCATGCATATAATCACGATATTGGCAAACCTTTATTGGACGATTTTTCAATAAACAATCTCGTGTGAATAGGCTGCTTAGGCCGCTGAAGAATAATCGACGGCAAGAGTAAAGATTTGTACAGAGACACAGCGATTCGAACCAATGGCTGGCATACTAGGGAGTCGAGGAATAGTAGACATATAGATAGAGGCCACGGTGAAAACCCTATCAGTTCGTATCCACTGATCAGCAGATCTACAGTAACACTGATAAGCGACAGTTTATTTTATTTTATCAGTGTCTCTCAATCTTTGATCACTAGATAGCTTAAAGTTATACTGTCACCTGTTCCAATTTTGCCACAGTTACCATGGAAAGAGAAAATGTAACCAATCACAGATTTTAAGCGGGTGGCCGCTTTTTTAAAACAGCGCCCTCACACGGGTATTTTGAATACCAAGGAACGCCCCTTTGACCATATATGGGCATATTTAGATAACAAGTGACTGTATACCTTTAATACACAGAATCTCACAATACCCTGAAAATCGATATTATTTTCGAAATCGATTTCAAAATATTGTTTCGATTCTGTTATTCTTCTGCTTAAGGGAGCCATCATTATGTTGGGGGAGGGGGTCGGAGAAATCAGAGGGAGGGTCACTCAACAACTTGAAAGCTACAAAGGGGGTTGCTCAAAATGTGGAGAGAAAGAAGGGGGTTACTCAATTTTTTGTGCGAAATAAATCTCAGATTGCACCATTGCGCACATCAATTTCTCAAAATTTCCGACACGAGAGGAGGGGCATCCCCCTCTCGTGCTCTTACCCTCGAGTTATTCTACCAGTTTTACTAGTAAAACAACAAATTGAAGAGACCTCTCAGATTGCACCAAGCTGTACCATTGCACACATCAATTTCTCAATTTTTTCACAGGATCTATCACAAACTTGAACTGTTGTGAATTCAATCTTTATTATCACAGAAACATATATTTTAATCGACTTCAGTTCAATAACAAAATTTAACCATACCGTATTTGGGCTTTTCATTAGAAGCCGGCAGCTGGAGAAATTGCACGGCTGACGAGGTTGCAAACAAATAACGAATAGATTGCAAAAGAACTGACGCTCACTGATTTACATAAATGTAAGATTTTGCGAATGACACATGAAGGTCGCAGATTTTCCATTGCTGCGTATTCTTTGGTCTTCAATCTGTGGTAAACTGAGAACTGTTTTTTCACAAAATGTATTGTCATCTTTTCGTTGTTGAATATTGTGACTCAAACACTGACCATGCAAAAATGCTATAAAAATATCAGTGTTCAATGTCATTTTCAAACACTTTTACCGAGTGCAAAATAATTTGAAACACCCCTCTGATTGCATCATTTACACACTTCAATTTCTCAAAACTTTTCGATGCTCTTTCCCCTAGGATGTTATATACTTTTACTTAGGGAAAACAAATTAAAAATGCGTCTCAGATTGACACTTTCCTTCTCAGCCTCTCGTGTGTTCTCCACTGTACTTTCAAATTCTGCCCAGTCAGATATCCTATTGATTGTCCTGTCATGATACCCATCCAAGTTAAACAATATTACATGGTTGGACACTGGTTATAGCGTGAGCTTACATCTATATTTTGTTGTGACTTTGAATTTCATTTTGCTGGTTTCACCATTTTAAACTTTCACTAGATAACCGACGATAATCCAACAGGGTAGGCCTACACCATGATTTGAAAGGTCTTTACTATTTCTGTATTTTTGTAAATTTTACAAGTTATTGTATTGATATTTTATTTTCCTAGGGGGGGTGTCAAAATTTCTGCGTTAGAGAGAGGGATACTCCAATTTATCATGGTGGGGGGGGGGGGTTACTCGAAATTTCGTAAATAATGACGGCTCCCTAAGATGAGTCAAGATAATCGTATTAATCGTAAAAACGGCTGGGGCTATGATCTATTTTAACAAAATCTGTTAAAGCATTTTCACAGGGAGAAAAGTGCCTTGATTTCATTCAATCATTAATGTAAACTACATATACCTTCTGAGTGCGTGCCATCTTATCGCATTGTTTATTTGTTGGCATTCATTCAAGTTTATATCAAAAGGGTGTTTAATTTTTCCCTAAACGTTCAAGGAAGCTTTTCAGTTACATGGTCGTGTGCGTACAGTGGGTAACATTAGACAGGTTTGGCTACACGTTCTACGTGAACGTGAACGCGTAACGTCACGAATTTCTGCGATGATGTCATCGACTTGTGCGTACGTTCTCCACGTACACGTCGCGTATTTACGTGGAGACAGCTGTTTTCACGTAAGTTGTAAACGTGTAAATTTATTTTCATCTTTAGGTATCGAAACATGATATAAACTGTGAATCATTCATGCACGTTGTTAGTTGGATATATGATAGTCACATCCTCAAATATATTCATGTATTTTCGTTATTTTTCATGTGCAATTTCTTCGTCGATTCGCGGCATAGCCTACGGGCTAACCATTGAGCTAATATCCCTTTGATACGGAAACAGACTACGCGGACCCAAGCCGGGCCGAATCATTTCTTGCGCGTGCCACAAGAACGGTTTGCGTAACGCGTAGCCAAACGGGTTAAGATTTCACCCGTAGCCAGAACGTAACGTCGAGTGGCTACGCGTTCCGTACGCGTAACGTTCTGAACAGATTCGGATTAAGACTTGACCGGCCCCGTCGCTTTGCTTTCCACGGCAGCAGTAACTGGGTAGCCGAGCAAGGTTCCATGTCTGTGTTCACCTAACGATCTACATAACAGCCTATCACTAATGCGACAGTCTACTGAAGTTTACACATTCAATTCGCTGTTTTGCTTTTATAGATTTGAAGCAAGTCTAGATTACATGTAAGACGTGTGCGTGCCGACTCACACAGTCGCATCGTCTTAAGGATTTTGCTCTGATATCAGGTTAATAGAACACAGAGAAAAAAAATTGAAAATACTGAAATTTTACTTTGTGTTAGAAAAACTGTGTCAAAGCCACGGAAGTAAAACAAACGACAATGTTAATTTCAGTCACTGAATGTTATCGGCAGTGCAGTGTATGCGACGTCTGCCGCCGCGCGTGTGCCGTCGTCTGCGAATGCACTGCAGGAGGTAATTTTTCCTTTTTGTTACCTAAAATATCTCAAAATCAGACGGCGATTGATAAAACCAAGAACAACAATACAAAACGAAAGGAACGTTAGTTTTGATTATCAAGTCTATGGCGAAGCGAGCGTGAAAATCGCTCTCGTAAAAGGTGTACGAGAAAAGTGGCCGTTTCACGTAGAAAACGACTGCCAAACGACAAGAGAACGCGTGACATCATCAGAACATGATGAGAGCGCGCAGAAAGTGATGACGTATCCGTTCCCGTTCCGTTCCCGTATGAAATCTTAACCTCTCTTTTGCACGCGAACTTGAACTTGAACGCCAACGTGGATTCTACGCGTTCACGTTCACGTAAAACGTGTAGCCAAACCTCTCTATTAAGTCAAGTACGAACCGAGACCACCCCACGGAGATCAAAATAGCCCCTTCCAAGAACAAGATGTGTTGAGCAGTCCCTAATACGTCCATTCAGTGTAGGTGTTGAAAGGTCACCGCTATACTTTCGTCACACCACTGCATAGTCGGCCTTCAAGAAATACTCGGCTTTCATACTTGAACTTTCGCGGAGCACCTGGTTGATACTAGAATAGGCTACCTCGAGAGGTGTGTCCGTGAACGTCAGATATGACCTTAATTCAGCAAATATTGACCGCGTGGTATAGAGCTTGATCAGGCAGATGAGAGCAATGAACTATAAATTTTGAAATGTAATTAATTTTAACCCTTCTAGCGCAAAAGTCAATTTTGCCACCTTTATAAAATGTGCCCGGTCAAATTTTTTTTTCGTATTTTTGCCAAAATTTTGGTGAAAAATTGTAGCCAATGAAACGTAATGTCCGTTTTATTCAAAATTATAAAAAACTTACAGAAAAAAGTCATAAAAATTGGTAAAATATTGCGCTGAAATTTTGGTGGGAAAAATTACAGCACTCAAAGTGTTCAGGAGCTCACAAATGTGGCAATAAATTCAGATGTCAAAATGATAAGAAAAATGGCTGCCATGGAATCAGTTTTTGTTAGTTTGGATTTACAGGACTTACATCCAGGAGTATCAACGTCTTACTGTGTGACATTATCTAAAATAGCTTCTTCTGTTGAAATAAGTTTTAATTTCATTCAAAGCCATCTGATATTTGAACACAAACTTTCTTGAATAATGTAACCACTTACAAAACACATATACTGCAAAAATGGCTCGGTACCCACTTGACTAAGAAAACAAAAACGTGCTGTCACAGTACAATAAGTGGGGACTACGGACAAGTTAAAGTGAGTTCTCTAAACGGCTTCTCAGTTTGAAAAAAATGAAACAGATATTCTATGGGAAGGACTGGAAATGTTGAAATTTTAGTTGACATGAGCTGTTATTTTTCAATTCCAGCAGCGAATTCGTCGCAGTTAGGTAGAATGCGCCCCATGGATAGATATCCGGACTCTCGATTTTTTACAATTTTTTCCTGGTCTATCCCTTACGGGAGTTCATTTTAAGGCTCTCGGGGTAAGAAAAATTGTCACCCTCTTTGTTTTTCGAAAATGCGAAAATTGCATTTTTATCCATAGAGGTAACGCACAGATGGCGGCCATTTTGAATGTCAAAACGTAATTTTGAGTGTCAAATACCGGTAAATGTTTGGTAGTTTCTTTCTCTAGTTCGAAACATTGCATGGTGACCCCTGAATTTTATGCTTGATTTGGTAAGAGAATAGTCGAAAGTTTCATTGAAAAATTTTTCTGCGAAAGTGTAAGTCTCTCACTTTCATACTACCCTATAACTACGATCAGAGGGGTCATGGCGTCTACAGATAATTTTGAAAGATGTATAAAGACGATTTGAAATTCCATCTATTAACTGACCGGCGTGAAAAACACACAGCAAACATAATGCATCCAAACACCTACAATGTTTCAAATAAAGTCATACTGGTGTTCAACTTGTAGTCATTCATTTTAAGCATTCATTTTATTACTATTACGAGAGAGAGAGAGAGAGAGAGAGAGAGAGAGAGAGAGAGAGAGAGAGGTCTATACTACTTCGATCATTCACTCAACACAAGTTAGAATTGTTAGGTAAATGTTATACGATGAATATCTCTATCATGCCTTGCATACTTTGATTTTGTGAAAGTGTTTTAATTGAAGACACTTTTCTGTGTAAAAATGGTGTTACATTGCGTATGGTCAAAATCTTGCTACCCCTTGGTATAACCCTTTGCAAATTCTAGATATCACCGGTACAGAGTCGTGGAGATATAAACACACAGAGGTTTGTTTGATCTATTTTGCCAATGGTACAAATGGGAACTGGTCATACTAAATTCCTAACATTCGAAGCTTCCTTGTAAGACGATACACAGGAAGTTGTATTACTGACCTTAGGTCGAAAAGTCAAAACAGTTTTTGATCAGGTCTTATAAACATGTTTACATGTTTTCATATATTTTGTTGAATCGAACAACGCAGATACCGTCCTTTTAAGTCGGGTAACCTTGACTCGTTTTGCAGTGAGAACGCATGTGCTCTGCGATGACGACAAGCAGACCAATTGTACGGGTTGAGTCAGCGAAACCCGGCTTGCCCGTGACGAGCACGCTTTGAATTTCTCAAATGTCACTCAGGAGGTCAGTCAGAAACCATTTTATTTTGAACCAAGTCCAATTACAACTCCTACAGAAAGTTCTTGGATACGTATCACATCAAAGTACAAATCGGTCAAAGAAACAGAATACAGCTTTAACAGTCGTATAGGCCTAAGGCCAAAAAAATAAACCCTGCTCTTCCGATAACATGGTTTTCGAAAAATAGGGTAGGTAGGTCGGCAGGAATTTTGTTTCTCCAAATTTTTTTTATTTTTAAATATGCACTTTTCAGGGGTTCAGGGTGGTCAAACACTGGCCATAACATTTCCACAAAAATGTATCATACATATAAAAGGAAAACAAAACAAAAGAGACATCCTCGTTCAAGCAAAAAATTAAATGCCACGTAACGAACGCGTGATTTTACGGGTTTTTTTCTTTACTTCCGTGTTTACGTAGCTCTAAAAAGTTTAGGGTCGGCAGGTGAAAAATAGGGTAGGTCGGGTTATCGGAACAGCACAGGTTTTTTTTTTTGTTTGGCCTAAAACCCAGCAGTCAGGACACCCTCCGCCAGGACTGCCAGTGTTGGCGTTCATATATTTCACCTCCGCTGAGATTGACTTGATCACTGAAACTGCGGAGCATCAAAAACTCCTCACATCATCCGTCAGCGCCTTGAAAGACACAAAGAGGCGACTTTGTGCAATTCCAGGGTTGTATCTTGTCCGAAAACGTTAACATGACATGTCACTTCAAGATGTCTTAGACAAAATTGACGTTCTGGCGAAATAATTTCCGAAATGAACCTGCTTATCCTGACTCTAGTAAATTGTTACAATATGCGGCAAGGTAGAGGGTCAGAGGAAATGAGGAGGGGAGGGGTAACTTAAAAAATCAAAATCTACTCAAAGATCTGAAGATATAGGGGAACAACTTAGGTTTTTCACACATAAATGATCGAGATAAAAAGATCCCTATAATTGCATGTTATCACTGTCCGAATATTTGCCCAGGATTTTACATCAAATTGATCGACTTTTGTGCTCCGTCGATAGAAATCGTTAGTTGATCTCAGAACTACAACTGTAGGTCTGCATCGCGTTGTTTTTGACATTGTTCGTCTTTAATTCAACATAATGTGTCAGTAATGACGCTACTGTCCTCAGACAGGAAAAAGTCATCAAAATTACCAATGGGTCATGGGAATGGTGAGCGCTAATTAGTCCCCACCGGCGCAGTCCACGGGATTATGGACTGGGCTCTGAGCCATTTCTCTGCATAGTCTGAACTTGATTCTTTCAAGCCAGGTGCAAGGATAATACACTATGACGTACATGTGCAAGACAATTTCTCTTGACATATGAAAATCTGATATGACCGCTAGGCAGCTATTTAGTCTTTTTTCTATGTCAAAGGCCAATTATTCGGACATATCTGAACTTTAATACTTGTTTTACAGTTTGTACAAGGACATACCCACTACAACTCACGTACGCCAATTGATTTGTTTCGAGATTTGAACAAATATGGCCGCCAGACGGCAAGTTTCGTACAATGGTTTAACGTCAAGAGTTATTACGCACACATACCTAAACATATCATATTTAAAGTTTGTATGAGGACAATAGAATATGAAATACCAATGTACGTCATTTTGTGTTTCTATACGAAGCCATTGCTGGGACGCGTCTGAACCCAGTTCATTCGTAATGAGTACTACGACATTTTATCATGCATTTCATATACACATCAATTTTGCAATAGATACGATCCAACATGGCTGCTGGGAGATCGCTCGCTGTGTTACGATTTTTGTCAAGTGTGTAGCTATTCCTCTGACGTGCATGAACAGAACCCATCGTAATCTTATACAAGCACAATATACTGTGGCGTATATACGTACGTCAACTTGTGTCGCGATACAATCCAACATGGCCGCCGGTAAGCCATTCTGTTATAATTTTTCATGTTTTAGGAGATCGAATTCGTTCAATATTGATTTAAGAGTAATGTATTATGATACACATGTGCAAGTCAATTTTTGTTGCGAAATCATCAGTGTACTGTGAAATACATCACTGCTGTTTTGCAGATAATCTTATATAAGCAAGACATTGCAATGCAAATTTCAAGCACCAACATGCCAGTGTCAAAACAACAACCAAGTCATCAGCATTTGAAACTTGCGTTTCAGCTGCTTTAAACAATATATGGTCTTAGATTAAAAGGGCCAGTAATGCTAATTTTTAATAATTGTTTCATTATTTTTATTTTGTATACCAATTGCAACTTCTTATTCTATTCCCCACAGAATGTTGTGACACATTCTATTCAGCTTGTCAATTTAGCGACTATATGTGTGAAATGCATTGTTATTGTTTACATTTGACTTCTAGTCCGGACCAGAAGTCAATTTTTAATAATGCAGTTTACACACGTTCGGGCTGAGATGACAAGCTAAACACTGTGTATATCACAACATGCCATGGGGTGCCATGGGGGTAGAACAAGGAAGTATGGTTCTCATTTAAAGCAAAAACGTTAAAAACGTTATCAAAAGTTAGCATTATTGGCCCTTTAAGCACTCAGCAATTCTCGGATCCCACTTTGTAACCAATAGCACAATGTCAGTATCCACCAATCATAGATGGGAAGGGTTACAATCCAAACAGAAATCAACAGCTCCAAAGAAAAGTTGTCAACAGATGACTGTGTCATTCAAGATGACTAGTTTCTTGAACGATGGTGAAAGTCACTTAGTTTAAGATACTTTGGAAAATTTCATTTGTTAAAGAACTCGTGACGCCAGTGCTTTTGTAAATGATCTGGTACAGTAACTCCAATGATTTCGTACAAGAAGTTTTCAAGTGTGGAATGACTTTCAGACTAAGAAAAATTATATGAAAGATGGAAAACGCTCGGTAGATTCTTATTAACACGATTGGAACTACTTTGGGATAATTGGATGGTGAAGTAATGTCTGTTTAATCTGCAAACGTAACCTCATCTACTTTTCTTTTTACATTATACACTTGTTTCTATGAGTAATTTGTAATGTTTCAACATTCAGCTATATGGCACCAAACATTTTTAAGAAATTTTGAAAAATGATGAAGATCCAATTATCCCAAATTAGTTCCAATCGTGTTTATTGGATGTGAAAAATTTGGCTGTGTGAAAAATTGAATAGAATCCCACATTTCCTTCACACAAAGTAGACTGTGTCATTGTACATTACATTATCAAATTGTGCAATATATAACCACTCCGTTCAATGCGGAAGGACATTATTGGAGTGCTTCCTGGGTATTGTCTTCAACATGTGTAGGGCGGTCCCCGTCAGACACTACGATAATTCCCCTCAAGGTCAAACTGTCACGTGCAAGTTGGGGATTATTTCAACAATAAAGTTCTTCACAAACTCCAAAGAAACCACACAAAAATTATAGTGATTTCAAGTTCGAACGTTTGAATTCTGTAGTTTTTCCTTCCAAAATTTCAGTGCAACATTTCACCAATTTTTATTATTTTTTCAGTATTTTTTTCGATAATTTTAGACCAAATGGACATACCTTTTCATTGGGTACACTTTTTGACCAAAGTTTGGCAAAAATCTGAAAGAAATGTCTATACCTGAAAAAAAATGTCGGCGTTATATTCTATAAAGGGCAACTAAAATTGACTTTAGCGCTAAAAGGGACAATCCAGTCGCTTGTTGTTCTTATAGATGAGAACAAGCTAGATATGTCAACAGTTTAATTAATTTTTGCAAGTGCAATAGCACTTGCAATCGTTTGAGGATCGTTGACTTGGACAGCGTACACGCCTTCCACAAACCAAAGCACTGCTTTGAAGCAAGCAAAGCTGCCGAATAGAAAGCTTTCTGCCATTATATTTATGGCGTCCATTTAGCTGTCATATTTATTTTCACGCTTTACTTCTATTATATAATTCTAGGGAACGTTTATAACGTGTAATACGTACTGAGATACCAGCGTTTCAGTCGATGAGCAACTAGCGATGCTTTATGGAAGCTAGACAAGCTCGTTTAGTCACAATATCTGTCATTAGACTACTCAGATTAATATGTCATCAAGAGCAACGGATCTCGCCATTTAGAACTACCTAATGGATCGCAATATGGTATTTTTGTGGTTGGTAGCGATTTCAAATGTTATTGTACAGTCTTTCTAAGGTCTATAGTCTGACGATGTGTAGTGATATTGTTATAATTTTTTTTACATTCGTCGTATCGATTTTGTATTCACTTCCCGATCATTGAGAGTTTAATCTTCATCTTTCAAAATAACGGAGTTTTTGCTAAAAACCTAACCTTTTTTCATATATATATATATATATATATATATATATATATATATATATATATATATATATATATATATATATATATATATGTTAATTATATGTATATAATATATCTATATATATATATATATATCGACAGTCTTATATATGGATGATCGGGACATATTATTCTATTTGTAGAATAAAATAGAATTTTAACACAAATATGATCAAAGAAACACGATTTATTAAATCGAAATCAATGCAGAAAGACAAAAACTGCGTAAGGTATAACTGCGCATGTGTAGCTATCATTACAACAAGTTAATCTAACATGAAACCCGTGAAAGAACGTTAGTCGAAAGGTCTACGGGTTAAGCTTTTGTCACACTTCATGGCCGCTTTTATCGTGTACACGTTGCTAAACATGCATATACAAAACGTGACAGACCATTGACCCATTCATGTGAGTGATGCCATATCTATCGATCGGATCAACTTGATCAAAGCCACCTTGATCTATAAACATTTTACAAATAACGTCGATGGCTGATAAGGCTGTAATGGCGAGGACAAATGTAGTTTTATCAAAACCGCAAAGGGTCATCACTTACGATGATGAACTCTCTACGAGGATTTAAAAAACCCTGAATAATAGTAGCGATCTCTTTTTCTCGTATGGAAATTTCAAGTGGACAGGACACCACTGATTTATTCACAAATGGCATATTTTCAGGGGATCAAAAATAATATTCTATCGTCGGACTACTTACTTGATGAGGCTTGCCAGTACAGAAGTGTCAAAGCCAGGGGGTGGGGGAGCTGTTTTTGGCGTTTTTATCTTCTAGGTATACCTCTTCAGTGTCCTTCGCAACCTTAAAGCAAAAGGTTGTTGGATATGCAAATTGGAGTTACCACAGTTTTCTTCATTAAATTCGATTTACGCTTTCCTCGAAAATATTCTAAGCTTTTATTCACTGTTTTGAAAATCAGTCTTTCAACCCCCCGCCATTTTAGAATGAGAATAGATAATGTTAAACAAAATTGTAAGTTTGCTATATATACTCTAGTTTCCAATGATATATTAATTTCGATAGAGAGGGATCAAGGTTTTTACTTAAATTAATGTTATCATTAACGGCAAAATTGAGATTTTCACCATACATGTGTACCCCTTAAACCTTCGAGTAAACTATGGCCATCATGCTAAACTTCTGGTTCACTGCTTTTGGAAAATATATAGTATGAGGTGGTTTTCATGTCATCTTTGATAAAAGAAGTGCGTTCACTTGGTTACGTGCAGCGCCATCTTAATGTCGTATTTAATTAGTGATTTGCATAAAAAGGGTTTGATAGATCTTGCAATTCTCAAAGAGTTGATATTTAGGAACGATATTAATGTGTAAGTTTTTGAAGAGTGTCGCGTAAAGAAAGAAAGGGCAAATCTTTACTCGTTGAATGCCGCATTTTTAAACGTTTGTCGTCAGGTGCTTTCAATGTTGTTATACAATGAAATTCCTGAAATCGTAGAGACAATGATTATGACCCTGGTCTGAAAACCACCAAATGTTCAAATTTGTTGAATCGCGGACTCCAACATACACAATAACTAAATCTGGTAACTTGGTAGCACTCAAGGCAGCTTTATTGAAATTTCAAAATGTTGACATAAATATCAATTCCAAAACCATGATAAAATCACTTTCAAACACACATTTGCCAACAATTCGGAAATTGAACTTTGGCAAACTTCGACCGCAGGAGAGAACAACGTACAAGAAGCTTATGTGTCTCTGGTTCATCGAGTAAAATGTATACCCGCTTAACTTTCAGTGATGTCGTATACCATTTGCATAACTAACGAGTTCAGTGGGGGACACCAAATGCCTATTATAGTTGTAGATTTGAAAAGGGAGTACAAGCTCCAAGGTACAGGTAGCCTTAATGAGCCTGGAAGCTGCCAGCATTATTTATGTGCATATCATTCTGCAAAATTGGATCATTTATACAACTATTAGGATCAACGTGATACTTCTCCTCATGAATTTATAGCGGAAAGCCAATAGCTACCTTTCTGATTGGTCACTGTACCACTTGTTGATCTATTCGCATATTTAAGTCGTATTGCCAGACGCACAATGCGTGGCGTGGAACAGCTAATAACCAAGGTAATGGTTACCTGTAATGGTCGTCAGCATATTTAATAGCAACCAACGGACTAATAGCATGTGCTCGAGGTCATTAAGGTAGAACGCCCCTCGGGGACAGATATTCGGACTCTCACACGTTTACAGTTCTTTTTCTGATCTACCACTTGTAAGGGCTTGTTTTAAAGCTCTTGGAGAAAGAAAATCTTTTACCGGCTTAGCTTTTCGAAAATCAAAAATTTAATCCCCCCATAGAGTTAACACAGGATGGCGGCCTTTTTGAATTCAAAATATCGCAAAATGTTGGGTAATTTGTTTCGCTAGTTCCAAACTTTGAACGGTGACCCCAGATTTTTATTGTTGATTTGATATGGGAATGGTTGAAAGTTTCACTTAGGAAAGTTTGAGAAAAAGTTAAAGTCTTTTACTTTCTAGGCGCATATTATTTCAAGTCAATTTGGTAGTCAACCAAGCTAATTAACATATCTATTTGAGTTATTACATCTGTTTATAACATACCTGTATTTGTAAATATGGGTTACTTTAGAGTCGTGGTATTCCTTTTGATATTGGTAACAACTTTTCTTTTGAAAATGAATTTTCGGTCCACTAGAATGTGCTTTTGTAAATGTACGCTAGAATGCCATAAGAAATAATAAAAGTGCGTTCTAAAACTATGCACACACCAAATCATAAAAAAACTTAATTCAATAAAATGGCGTTTAGAGGCGTCATTGTGACGTATGATGGACAAAACAATTAAATCATTTAGAAATAAGGTCATTACTTTGTACAATGACTTTCGGTTATTTTGAATGTCATTCATTGCTGTAAATCTCTTATTAATAACATGTATATGCATTTGATAAGTAAGAAGACCTAATTCTAATATTTACTATAAGTTTCATCTCGAGAATTTCTTATCATTTAAGCCGGAGAGCTCACTTCTTAATAACGTTTTACAAACTAAAAGGGCTCCGTGGCTTTTTGCCTGGCAGTTAAAAAACCAAGACATTCATTCAAGTGTTATATCGCATTTGTGACGCAAGTTATGCAATTCTAAATATTCAATTCTAACATTAATATAATTAAAGAAATACGAGTTATTAAATCGAAATTAATGCAGAGAGACAAAATTGCATGAGGTATACATCAGTACACAACTGCGCATGTGTAGCTATCATTACGACCAGTTAATCTAACATGAAACCCGTGAAAGAACGTTAGTCGAAAGGTCTACGGGTAAAGCTTTGTCACACTTCATGGCCGTTTTTATCGTGTACACGTTGCTAAACATGCATATACAAGAACGTGACAGACCATTGACCCGAACATGTGAGTGATGCCATATCTATCGATCGGATCAACTTGATCAAAGCCACCTAGATCTATAAACATTTTACAAATAACGTCAATGGCTGATAGGGCTGTAATGGCGAGGAAAAAATGTAGTTTTATCAAAACCGCAAAGGGTCATCACTTACAATGATAAACTCTCTACGAGGATTTAAAAAACCCTGAATAATAGTAGCGATCTCTTTTTCTCGTATGGAAATTTCAAGTGGACAGGACATCACTGATTTATTCACAAATGGCATATTTTCAGGAGATCAAAATCAGTATTCTATCGTCAGACTACTAACTTGATGAGGCTTGCCAGTACAGAAGTGTTGTCAAAGCCAGGGGGTGGGGGAGTTGTTTTTGGCGATTTTATCTTCTAGGCATACCTCTTCAGTGTCCTTCGCAACCTTGAAGCAACAGGTTGTTGGATATGCAAATTGGAGTTACCTCCACAGTTTTCTTCATTAAATTCGATTTACGCTTTCCTCGCAAATATTCTAAGATTTTAATCACTATTTTGAAAATCAGTCTTTCAACCCCCGGGCCCTGCCATTTAAGAATGAGAATAGATAATGTTAAACAAAATTGTAGTTTTGCTATATATACACTAGTTTCCAATGATATATTAAATTCGATAAAGAGGGATCAAGGTTTTTACTTAAATTAATGTTATCATTAACGGCAAAATTGAGATTTTCACCGTACATGTGTACCCCTTAAACCTTCGAGTAAACTATGGCCATCATGCTAAACTTCTGGTTCACTGCTTTTGGAAAATATATAGTATGAGGTGGTTTTCATGTCATTATTGATAAAAGAAGTGCGTTCACTTGGTTACGTGCAGCGCCATCTTAATGTCGTATTTAATTAGTGATTTGCATAAAAAGGGTTTAATAGATCTTGCGATGCTCAAAGAGTTGATATTTAGGAACGATATTAATGTGTAAGTTTTTGAAGAGTGTCGCGTAAAGAAACAAAGGGCAAATCTTTACTTGTTGAATGCCGCGTTTTTAAACGTTTGTCGTCAGGTGCTTTCAATGTTGCTATACAATGAAATTCCTGAAATCGCAGAGACAATGATTATGACCCTGGTCTGAAAACCACCGAATGTTCAAATTTGTTGAATCACGGACTCCAACATACACAATAACTAAATCTGGTAACTTGGTAGCACTCAAGGCAGCTTTATTGAAATTTCAAAATGTTGACATAAATATCAATTCCAAAACCATGATAAAATCACTTTCAAACACACATTTGCCAACAATTCGAAAATTGAACTTTGGCAAACTTCGACCGCAGGAGAGAACAACGTACAATAAGCTTATGTGTCTCTGGTTCATCGAGTAAAATGTATACCCGCTTAACTTATCAGTGATGTCGTATACCATTTGCATAACTAACGAGTTCAGTGGGGGACACCAAATGCCTATTATAGTTGTAGATTTGAAAAGGGAGTACAAGCTCCAAGGTACAGG
>LD349291.1:129591-167684 GCA_001465055.1 Ptychodera flava | reverse complement strand
ATTTCCAAAAACTGCCGGCAGAATCAGTTAATGATTTTATCGAAGCGAGCTAAAATTGGAATTCCGTGTTCAGATATGGTTTCTTTATTTCAGGCCATCATTAAACAAACACATCTGTCGCACTGAATAAAAGTTTAAACCCGACCCAGATGTTGTTAATTCTTGTCCATCTGTCTTTGTGAAAAAAAAACACGAACGATCAATTTATCATGTTACACCAGAATAAAGATAGGCATGCAGTGAATAACGGGCGCTGTACGGAACAAAGTTTTGCGTGGCATCAATAGTGTTGTACTTTATCCATCGCCAGTATATATTATAGGATGACGTTGTCTACCAAATAGACATATGGTTTGTTAAAAGCTGATTGTCGTTGAACATCTTTTAATCAATATCGCTTAAGCCATTTAAAGAAAACTCTTTGTTTGCCGTCCTTGAATTTTTGAAAAACCTGCCAGCCAGCCAAACACAGACAAAAGACACAAGTGTTATAACATAAGCTCAATTTTTATTTGTTTCCTTTGGTAAATCATATTTTTATTTGTAATAGTGTTTCCGCTGTGTTTGTTTTCTTAATTTGCTCTGAAAACCTACCAGCACGCGGAGGCAAGCAAAGAAATTAATTTAAACCGCCTCATTTTAAGTAACCTACGACTACACCGTCAAGTGTGACATCTCGCAAATACTAATATCAGCCAATTATAGAGGAACATCACTATGTATTAAATTGATGTTAATAACTTATTATCACAGTTGCCTTATGTTAATTTCATCAAACAGAACAATATAATTTGATTTACAACAAGGAAAGGCCAAAACGTTCGCGCTGTTATACAATGAACACACCTACGGGGATGTACGTTTCTGGTAATGACCTGTGAATGCAATTTTTAATTAAAAAATTAAAGAGTGGGCAGTTCAAGAGTTCAAGGTTCCGGGAGGGGATTTTTTAAAATCCATAAACAGACATTGGATCCTTCTCCGGCTATTCTTATTCAGCTCGTCTGGCGACTTCACGAGTGAAATCCAACATCGTGACATTTTACTGCCTTATCTTGAGTCAAACCATAGACCCTAAATTGATCCAATATCGATCTTTTTTACTGTATTGGATTTTTCAGGTGTCTTTAATCTCATTAATTCAAAATTCAATTCAATTACTTTATTATCCACAATAAATGTAGAAATTTGCCTTCAGGCTCATTATATACTAATTTAATTTGTACAACTGGCAAGAGCATTCTATCAAAAGGGACGCTATTGGTAGCGACATAGATACAAAAATTGAAACACAGACGGAAACAACAAAGGACCAACTGGAGGTTTAAAACAATTACATCGAGTTTGAGTTTAAAATTGAAACTGCTGATGGAATGGGCAAATTGGAGGTGGGAAAGCCGCCATATTACCTTATCTTTATCAATTTTGATGAGATGACAAAGCCAAACTTAACTTTTCAGTTTCTACTAATATAGACACATCCTGTTTGATTGTCTACTTGTAAGGCCAAGCGTACTTCGCAACAATACACCATGACAGTTTAAGCCTGTCCACAATGTTGGACATTTTGGATAATTTTATTATGATTTTGTTGTTGCTGATGACCGATAAATTTCAACGAATATAACTATTCTGTTGCTGTTGTTTCAAACGCAATGTAGATATCGTAAGAAACACTACATAGACTCTATCGTTACTTGACCTAATTTAATGCAACTTTCTCTACGTACACTTTCTCCCTGTAATTACACAAATTATAGGAAGAGAGAGTACATCTCACAGATAAATTGACGTTGACCCTTGTTGTAAAAGTTCAAACTGCGAATTTCCCAAAGATACACAACGAGCAAATCATGGCATACCTTGCAAGTGTTCTGTGATACTGTTCTTGCTTGGAAAACATAAATCCCCTCTTTTATAATTGCTAGAATAATAACAATCTGATTAAAATCAGATGTAGAGTACGGAGACGTCTATACTTACGCGGTATTCTCTGGCAGTCGCCTCCCATGCTGTCGCATCTCACTACAGATGATAATCAGATTGGAATAATAAGTATATTTTACATGTCAACAAAGACAGTTTTAAAACAATGGTAAAATTAAGAATTATACTATCCTTGTTAATAAAATTGCATTTTTATATATCAATCAATCATTCTTTGTTTTACACTATACACAAATAAATCACTGAAAATAATGTATAACGAATACAAACAGTTATCATAAAGAGACGAAAATAGTTGCTGGTTAAGTAATTTAGTCTAGATTACCAATTTTAAATAAAATTAAATCTAGCGCCAACTATTCCCAAATATATCAATGTAGCGCAGATCTTACAGTGTTATGAAATGCATGGTCACGAACAACAGGAATAAGATATAATCAGTAAAATAAATCACTTTAATTAATTTAATCAATGTGCTTTAATTAATTTTGAAAGTGTTTTGCCATTTTCGTTTCAATGAAGAGTTAGCTTGCGTTTAGGTAACACATCGCTTTTGTATGAATGAATATGGCCGTTGGTTTGTTTCATGATAAGATCCGATAAGGCCGCCATGCGTTCGGCCATTTTTTTCAATTCAGCACTAAGATGATTGATGTGTTGCAGGTTGTTCATTGACCTATGTTTGGGTGTGTTTGGTCATTTGTTTCAAAATTAAAGAAAGGCACTAAATGTAATGTAATCTTTCTAATTTTCGGTTAGAGGTTTCACAACTTTATTGTTTACGTCATTTATTTATTTCATTTTCCTTTTAGTTTGCAACTGAATTCCAAATTTTTATCGCTCAATACTGAAAACTTCTTTTTGCCTGGCTTTAACTGACGACGCGGTTGATAAATTTCTGTTGAAAAGCTGAACGTGTCTGATAGGTGTCAACATGGCGTTGGGGAATAAGTATCTTACAGCGATAATAAAGAGCGTTGTTTGTAACGCATGCGTACACGGTAACTGGTAAACAGTAATTCAAATCGAGAATGCGCCTCCGGGGCAGACGTTCTGACTCCAATTCAATTGCTGTGCTTCAGCTTGTATGGATCTGTTTAAAACCTGCTGTGAAAATTAAAGCCCTAGTAATGATAACTTTTGATGATAATTTCACCATTTTTATTTTGAATGTGAACCATAATTCCTTGTTCTTCTCCCCAAAGAATGTTGATATTGATATACACAGTATCCAGCTTGTCAACTCAGCCCCTATGGTTGTAAACTGCATTGTTATTGTTGAAAAGTGACTTCTGGTCCGGACTACAATTCAAATGTAAACAATAAAAATGCATTTTACACATTTGAATGATAAGTTGACAAGCTAAATAGTGGGTGTTTCAACACTCTTTGGGGAGTAGAATAAGAAGTTGCAATTAATATATGAAATGAAAATAATGAAAAAATCATCGAAAGTTAGCATTTCTGGGGCTTTAAGATATTGCCTTTTACAACGTCTAAATTTTGTTCCCAGTATGATAAAATCATACTTGTCAATTTTCATGTTTTCATAAAATACCTTATCAACATCAACAATCGGCCCTAAAGGGACTCTGGGTGTAAGCTAGTTTTGTTTACAAATTTCTTTATTTTTGTTTCATACCAATAAGTTGTTTTGCACATTATCAAAAGGAAAGCGCAGACATTTTATGCAATTTTTATAAATTTCGTTCAGATTTATGGACGCTAATTTCAACTGGTCTAGTTCAAAAACATTTCCGCTCCTCTACAGACAGATGTGTATTTCTCGGACTTTTACTTTGGGATCTGTAATTTCGTTTTGACTTCGTAAAATGACACATCCCTTTTTTCATTCCATCAATAATATGGCATTTAGCCCTGTGATTGAAAGAGAAAAGCATTATTTCGAATTATTATGTTTGTGTAGTTGGCCTTCTGCCCCGTGTTGATCGGAACGAGGTTCTGTTGACAAGGTTCCACTTTAATATATCTTGCTGCCTGGCTGGCACCACGCGTGGCTGGCACCTCGGAACTTGAACAACGCCACCAACGAAGTATGTGGACATGGCAGTCAGAGACCTGTTGGGTCAATCCATTATGTCTAAGGGTGCGGCTCTTTGGTTTTCTCTGCACTAAAAAGGTTACTAAGCTCCCAATATTACTTTTATTTTGTAAAAATCTCCAGATTTAATCCAGTTTTAAAATTTAGAACAATTTTTTTATCTTTATCACGCCGCAAAAGAGAGGACAAATTCTGTTTAGGACAGTGACTCCCCTGTTGAAAAAATTACAGTGACCGCCATCTTTTAAGTCCGCGAAAATGGCGGCACAGTCGAATCAGCTGTGCCGAGTCACGGATATTTTTCCGCGATAACATATTGTCGGGTGAGTACCTGTTGTTTTTATATTCCCATAGTCGACTGTATAACAAGATGCATCGTTATGTGGCGTAAGTCATAATTTTTTTCAACAAAATAGATGGAAACGTCATATATTTGCATCATGTACTGTTTGTAAACATCGTTCTTGCAAAACAATCATGTTCCTTTCAACATGGAACTCCATGCTTTCTACAACTCTGCTGGAAATTCTAGCACAGCCCTCACTTGAAATCAAAATGTCCCTTCCTCTTCAGAACGCTGGAAAGGTCCCGCTTCGGTTTGTTGCTTATACGGTATACCCATCAGCCAGAACTCGGCTGATTTGTCATGTCTTTGAATGCTCGCGGTTTCATAACTTCATGGCCAGCAGCAGCAGCCAACAATGACATTGACATTGACAACGAACTACTGGCGACGCTCTGTTTTCGAAACGTCCAACCTGTAGGCTGTAACCTGTACACAGCGGGTAGACTCTGCCAGGTGCATAATATTGTACGGTATTGTTACATTCGTTTTGTGTACGTGCTGTATTTTCATCTGTGACTATAAAAAGCTCGAGAAATCAAGACCATTGTAGGGTCTCTGATAATTTATCTGCAAATAGTAATTCTCCGTGCATGCACCAGGGAATTTTGACAAGTTTCCATTTGGTCATGAAAGATCTGCAAATAGTAATTCTCCGTGCATGCACCAGGGAATTTTGACAAGTTTCCATTTGGTCATGAAAGTAATAAAGAGAAGAAATTTCCAATGAAAAAATAACAATCGCCCCATATGGTCTTTCACATAGGAGATGACCCATTGTTATTGAGATTTTTGGCCGACCCCTTCTAGAATAACGATGAACTTGGCCCACATGTGTTCCTTCGTCCCGCCTCCTTATTGTGTAAGGTGACCATTGGTTCTAACAGCGCCTGATATCTCTTAATTAATATCAAGTGATAATTTAAACAGCAGCGTGTAACCCTAACCATGGAGATAATTCTATGAAACAGATAATGGCAGGTAAAGGGTGGATTTTTGACTGTCAAAACATGGACCTTTACGTCCATGGTCAAACAAATCACTGGTATGTTGTTGTTGTGTCAAGCACAGTTTCTTCTCTGTTTACTTGCTGTGTAGTTCCCCTTGTAAGTAATGCCTGCAGCACAATCCTTTCCATGCTCCACCCACAGGAGGGACAGTGTCCTGCATTTAGACTGAAAGATTCATTCATGTATAGGTGCTGCGCTATAGGGTCAGAGTTGCCTTAGCACCCGTACATGGCTCAGTCTTGCAGTCTGGGCCTGCATTGTTAGTTTGCCTAACCATGGCCTAACCTGCAGTGCCATCAAAAAAGTGTAAATATGGATGGTGTACCCCGGTATGTGGATTTACACGCAAGTGAATTCCTTCTCACTTTAATGCTACATACATGCATGTATCATACCAATAGCTTGCTGTAATATCTGTTTTTCAGTGTAAGAACATCAGCATTTATCCTCAAAATATTATGTTTCACAGATTGGAAGTTAATTAATTCAACTCAGCATTGTTGAATTTGTATGTGGAGAATTTAAAGTTCTTATGTCAGCCTTTCACTGTTATTTTGGGCACATTGAAACAAAATTGTCAATTCTAATCCAATGAGAGCACAGTGCTACTATATGCCACACTGTCAACCACTATCCTTTCTAACTGTTAGGGGCAAGTACCTCCAGGAACTGACCTACAAAATATTTTAAGCATGCTCTGATCTCGTGTGAATCTTGAAGTATGCAGCATCTCTGCTCATGTGTGCCTCTTCCCTGAGTATCAGTTTGAAGGTAGAAATGGGGTTCTATTACCGTTACAGTGTTGCCGCCAGGACACGCCCTTGCAACAATGTCCCTAAAACGGAAGCCGTTGTCCCGCACTCTTGCGTACTGCGGGTCACCTCGGGCGCACTCGTGAGTCGACTGTGATGGGTGTAGTCTACAAGTAATATCGGTTACTGACGATGATCTTTGTTTTGCATAATTATTTTGAGGGTTACATTTACGTACTTTCGGAGCTAGCTATATGATTAAAAGTAATTAAAACGCTGCACTTGATATCATAATTTGCTTGACTGTAGTCCGTCTGAGCTCTGATTTGCGGCAGATATGGTATATTGCTTCAATTGCCAGAAATTCAAGCATAGCAACGCGGTCCCAGAAGCTTGAATTTTGTTCAGTGAAACTAATGTGTTACGAAATAATGCAAAATTTGATTGACAACTGCTTGTTGTCTCCAAAATGTACAAAATGTCCCCCAAAATAAATGGTAGTGGGACACAGTGTCCCCTGATGTAAAATTCCTGGCTGCATCACTGCCGTTATGCTGTAAGAATGATTTTCATTGGGAATATGACCACCAGAATCTACCAATTTTTATGAATTTTTCCATTATTTTTTCCATAACTTTTGACCAAATAGACATAAATTTTCATGGGCTACACTTTTTGACCAAAATCTTGGGAAAAATCAGAAAAAAATGTCTTGATCTGAAAGAAATTGTTGGGACTATATTGTATAAAAGCAACAAAACTCGAATTTGGCACTCAAAGGGTTAATGATTTTAAGAGCTGGAGAAAACATGTAAAGGAATAGAAAAAAACTTGTCCATGTACTTGTCCATTTATGATAGTTTGTACACAAAGTATTATAAAACTTACCATAATTGATCATGTGACAAATAAGGAGCCAAACAGCCTACTATGTAAAAGTCCTTGTGAATCTATTAAACATTTGCATTGATAATTGTGTTTAGAATGCAGTATTACAAAAGTTGACCAAATCAGATCTACATATATTCTATATGTGTTTATGTCATGATAGACTCCCCGGCAGCACAAGCCTTGCACAGATGATGGACACACTGTCGGCTCAATTGAATTCTTTCATGTGAAAGTGATAGGGGTGCCATCAACAGTGCATGTGTTATCTTTGTCCTCAATAACTCATTAACATAAATTATACATGTCTCTTTCCACCCTTGTTTATCTCCCAGCGTGCACTGTGATATGGAGATCTGTGTCCACCGTCCTGTCACCAGTGATAGTCAGACACAGCACGAGGACACAGAGCTGAAACGCTGCCAGGACAACACAACCACTTTGCTGAGAGGATTCAAAGCCAGAAAGCCCAGAGTCTTCCAGCGTACTGTAGGTAAGTGATCTATGAACGGTCATTTCCACGACAACAAGACTAGGACCCTTCTTACCCAGTGAACAAAACACTGCACATGGTTGGTCTTGCTCATATGACCATGCTTCTAACATGATAGCTGTCTTTCCTCTGTGTTAAGTTTGTGTGTGTGTCTGTCTGGCTGTGCCTGTGTCTGTATATGTGTGTCTGTGAGAGAAATTGATGAATTGAGTACATTGAGTGATTTTTCCTGCTCTGTAATTCTCCTAAACTCTGTCCTTGTGGATCTATACAGCATTACAGAAAGCCGTAGAAACATAGGTGAATTGAAAGGGTACTACATGTAATGTCAGCACAGAGTAGCAAATAGATGCCTGCAGGGTATATTTCACAGTTACCTGCCCTACAGCTTTGTAGAAATAATAGTTGGTTTTTGGTTTGCTGAGATAAGAGGTGTAATATACTGGGTAGGCAGTATGCAAGACCTAGTTTTCAAGGCAGGTGCAAAGTTAATCTGGCAGGCATCTCTTCCACAAAGTGGACGGTCCAGAATTTGCTTTTTTCAAAATACATCAAGAAATACAGAGAAAAGTAAGACTATGTGTAAAAACTGTGTAAAGGTGCTTGGCAAAAGTATATCAAAGCTTACCCATTGTGAGCTATGCATTTCTTTTGGACAAACGTATTTCAAAGTTATGAACTCCCATGCAACAGATTTGCCATGCTTTTTTCAGTCTGAGTAGCCTTTCCTATCAAATCACTTTGAACAGTGGTCTGTTTTACACGGCAATACACACATGTGACATTTTTCTTTCACAGGTGAAAGTGAACAAATCGTGTTAACGCCACAAATTTCAGCCCCTAGAGTAACATCTGCTGAAGTTAAGAGGATCCAGGAAAAGAGACGAGAGACAGACAGAGTTCACATCGATATTTGTGAAGATCTTGAAGAATTTCAACCCCGATATTTACTCATGTGTAAAGGAAGCATGAAGGTAAGCAATATGCTTAATGTAGTTTGTGCCTCAAAAATAAAAGATTCAACTGTTGCTAAAACTTTCCGCCAGTCCTTTCCCAAATCAAGAATAAAGATTGGGGTCACCATGCAAATTTTGGTTCTAGAGAAACAAATTACCTAATACTTACAGATATTTTAAATTTAAATTGCCGCAATCTCTGTGGTATCTTGATGCAGAAAAATACAATTCCGTATTTTCACAAAACTAAGCTGTTGAAAATACTCCATAAGCTGCAAAATGGACCCTGACAAGTGGTAGGTCAAAAGAATTTACGATATAAAAGTTTGAGAGTCTGAGTCTTTATGCCCACGAGGCAGATTCTACCTTCAATGCAAAACTTTCAACTGAAGACTTCAAAAGTTTCTGTACAATAGTGCCTTGGAAATATATTTGATGTAGATGCTTGTAATTTTTCACAATCCAACAGAACTCTGATGCATCAATGATGTTTTGTTGTGGGCACTCCGGTGAGCTGTGCATTTTCTTGGTATTCGGTGACTCACTATACTGCAGTGTGTCAATGTGTCAAAGTGACCACACCCCCCAAAAACCACTTATGGATTTGATTGCCTATTGTGTTTGGTATTCAGAAGGGCAAACCATTGCAAAATAGGGGTGAGAGGATTGATTCTACACCAGTGATAAATCAATCTACCATGCATCTGTTCAGAAGGTTGACATTCTATCTTTATCATTTCCTCCCTTAGCCCTTGCCTTTCAAGAAACCATGGACACCGATGGGGAAGAGTTGCCTGGTAACGCAGAAGATGAGATGGAGCAGGAACAGACACAGACCTCACTTGTCTCCATTTGTGATGAAAATGATGAAACTCAAGACGGAGAGTGACAATGGTGAGGTGTTGAAAATCACACCAATCAGAGCCAAAAGGGTTAGTTGTCATAGTTACTTATTAGAGTGTCATTTCTACAGGTTTTTCTTTTCCATGGGAGACAATTAAGTCAATGTTCACGTATTGTTATACTCTTAATGTATCTTTGACACACGTCAGTGACACGATTGTTCTTAAATATTGCAAAACATGTCTTTTTATTTGACATCCTTTTTTAGCAAAATGAGCTAAGCCTGTCAATTCGCTACTGTAAGATTCCGCTAATTTAAACTTTTTTCCTGTATTTATCATGGCTGTGATGTCTTTTAAGCTAAATTAACCCTCTTTTCCCAGTTGGGAATTAGTTGTAAGCTACTATGAACTTACCAAGCAGTATCTACATCGAGTTAAAACTGAACATTAATTGCTCCGGCACCAGTTACTCTTACATCCCAAGTCCTTTTTAGTAGTAACCCTTTACTATAAAATGCTATCAAAGACAGTAAACAGTGAAAGAGGCAACTACAGTCTTTGCTTTACTCTGTCGAGCACACCATCTGGGAAACCCATGACATGTTGCAACCAAGTCAGACTTGGTAACGTATAGTAGACTGTCATTGGGAGAAAGAGGATTAACAACATGATCATGGTTGCAATGAAAATTCAAAAACGCTGAAAAAGTATGCAGCTAACCCAAAGTGTTTTACAGTATGTTAAAGAGGCATATTCTGAAGATGATTGTACAGAAATCAAATCATTGCAACTGATCTAAAATTCAATAGAAAACAAAGAATGGCAAAGTGCGAATTGAATGAAATGTGTACATATCTAACAATGGATTTATCATGTCCACATTGCCAATGAATGGAACCTCATTTCACTGTCCATGGAAACTAAGATCGTACAAATTTTTTCCAGTCTTCAAATCACTAAATGAATGAGTCTGTTAATTTCAAAGGTCTTCAGGTTTATCAGCATTCCTTGTCGTCTATGTTGTCAGTTACTGTACGTCCGAGGGATTTCTTTTGTGTTTACGGTACTTTTTTCAGTGTCTGTGTGTGATTTCATTCAATAAAATGCCAGCTTTTTCCGTTTCTTTCTACAGAAATGGTGCGCTGCACCTTTCAGTAGAGTTGAAAGCAAGCTCAAAGGCCGGTTTACTCGTCAAGCAGCGAAGAGAAACAAGAATGTGAACCCACTGCAGAGAGGAAAATGGATTCTCAGAGGTAAGGGGGTCAACTTATAAATCTTGCAATCACTTGACAAAGCAGCGCCCTCTATAGTATCATAAATTACAAGGAGATCCATATGCAATTTAAAGTGTGTAATATAATGATATGAAGCAAAGTACCAGACAAGCACAGTTAAAGTACCTATGTCTGTACCTTGGGTCAAAACTTTCTTTGAATTAACTCAAATTTAAGTTCGTGTTTGAATGAAATATCTTTTAACATAGTAATTGCAAGATTTGTTTTAAAGTGTCAGATTCAATGCAGTGAAATCCCTGTTATCTTGTACTCCTGTAGCAACAGAAGAAAAACTCACATGTGCATGGAAGAAACTATGCAGTGTTATATCTCAGGGAAAGCTGGCACACTGTAATTGTAAACTAGAGGTAAGCCTGACTCGCATCTGACGGTTGGCAGTCATGTGAAGTACAGATTGTCAACTTTACAATACAGCATTAAATGGTTCTTGTGAAATTTGGATAAAATAGGCAAATGAATATGGACTGGCAGTATGATTCTGTATTATTGGAAGGAAATCAAGAGATCATGAACATAATGGTACTCTTGGAGAATACTGAGGGTACAGTCTTCATTGCAAAACAATCTCAAAGGGCCTCCCAAACTCTATGAAGTAATTTGGCCCCCTAGGGTTATGATAATTCAAAATAATACAGTGTGGGCCCAATGTGCTTCAGTATTGCAGCAAAATACCCAAGGGACCCTTCTAACCTTTGCTGTCAAATTGTCAGAAGACAAATACTAAGTATTGTTGTCAATGGCCACTGATTATAAATAAAAATCTTAACACTTCTTTGAATGGTATCATGTATAATCATTAACATATGTGTGTTTAACCCTTTTCCTGCCAGACAGTAATAAGTGTATCACTTCCCCATCGGCCAAGTCAGTAAAAAGCGGTATTGAGCCAAAACATGACGTATTTTCACCCACTTTGCTTGGTATGTTAGAGCATCTTTTGTCCAAAAAAAATCAACTTTACAGTATTATGTTTTCAACAGCCTTCAAATGTACAGTATTATATTAAAATACATCATATGGAATACGTTGTGTTTCATTAATTTTAACCATCTTGACTTGGTGGTGAAATATGGACTTGGCAGGAAAAGGGATATTGGATTGATTGATTGATTTTAAAAATTTGTCAATTTCGCCATGATTGCCATGGCAATATCAAGTCTAACTTGTATGTGACAATGAATTGTCTCTCCAGGGAAGTGAAGAAATCTGGGTGTACTGCGATGTCTGCCAAGCTGATCAGGTAGGTCAGAGGTCAAAGGTCATTTACATCCACTTTGTCAAAATAGTCACGCAGGAATAGCTCTCTGAAAACACATGGACAAATATTTATCATGGGTATTGATATTTATGCTGGAATATGCCACCAAAGCAGACTTGCAGAAGATTATTTAGTAAGCCTATCAGTAACCGTGAACAATTCTATTTGTTGAAGAAAGATAATGGCAGTTTAAGAAGTTTATTTACAACTAATGCATTAATTGATCAACTGGATAATCAAAGTGTTCAGAACAAAACAGCCAAGTATGAAGCATAATCATTTTTGATTTTACTGTTATTGTATGGCTGGCCAATTTTCTAGTTAGATGTCTAAACAGGCTGTTTTATACTTACCGGTACTTCAGTAAGAAAATGAGGAGGAATACAATACAGTTGATTCAGAACAAATCCATTGGTGTGCCTTCTTTCAGGTTGGTGATGTTCTGAGAGAGGAGCTATCCTCGGAGCTGAGCATTAAATTCCAGGTTCAAGGACACAGCACTGTCAAGAAGAGGTGACCCCTTAATAACAGCTTTGACTTCCCAGAACAATATGACATAATTGTCATAGAGTGGTACCACAAATAGACTATGGAATTGCTGTCACAGTGGGTTTCTTCAAATATGCCTTGGAGAATGATGCTGCCTCATGTCATCAAAGCTGATGTAAACCTCTGTCAGCAGAGATTGAGTCTATGAAGTATGGAAGTCATTTCCATTCGGTATTCCTTATGCAATTAGATAAAGCAGATTGGCAGAAATTTCAGAATACTGTGAAATGGATGTACAGCCAAAAAATGCTTTGTATACTCTGCAGTAATAGCTTTATTGACTAGCCAGTGAGTTCCGAGTGTTGTACTGATATCAAGGGAGTAGTGAAACAAATGAGGATTCAAGTTCAAGTGATTGACATAATCAAACAAACTGGACATATTTAATATGATTTTTTTCCAGCAACATGATATGGAGGGAGATGTTTTGAAATGAACATAGGACAACATTGCAGTGAAACGCAAGACACTGTTATCCGTTATTTACATGTATCCATTTCCAAGCACTTTTCTTCTACTTTACACGGAATGTTTGTACTTTTCAAGGCTTAAGGCTGGGAAATTTATGAATGAATTGTACATTTTCTCTGTTTCTGTGTATCTGCATGTGAGATATAATAATTATTGCATGTAATACTCAGCTGTGATATTACATTTCAGAGAAAGTAATATTAAAATGATTTTGACAAATTCAATGTTAGAAGTCAACACAGTTGCGTTGTAGATCAAGAAACTCTACTTGATACATGGGATGAGAAATAAAGTGAAAGTTATCATCACTTTGGTTCTGTTGAGCCTTGATAAATGACATTTTGTGAATAGGTTGCCAGCTTGGTGGGGAAACTGTACAAGTGTTGTTCCTTTCATCTATAAATTTAATATGACAACAAAACTCAGGGAAATGTGTATGAAAGGGAATCAACATAATCAACTACAAAATGAACCTGTTTTGTTACGAGGGTCCTGTGATTCTTTGTAGGAAGTAATACACGTCAAAATAATTCTTGTTTAGCAGCTTTCCAAATAATTTTGCTGAATTCTGCACCTTCCTCTTAAGAAGTTCAGCTTCATTACATTCAATATGCTTGTAGATGTCTGTATTAATAAATAGGAGTAAAATGTTGAAAGAGATTAAATCATACTTTATACTCAGATGGAAACCCTACTACAGAGGGGTTTTAAACATGTCTGAAAATAGACCAAGAAGTATTTTCAGTTCAGGTGTAATCATATTCCAGAAGTATGAACTTCAAATTTTACCACATTTTAATGAACTTCCATCATGTAAATATATGTTGTATTTATTTTTCAGAATGAAATTAGCTTCTTCGATGTGAAATAGATTCTGATGTTATAAAATGATATTATACACATCAAGTTGAACGCATCAGTGTCATCACTTTTTCGTGTTCCTGTCATAACTTGTCTTGTGTGACATCATGATGTTGTGTATGTCATCATCAGTATGTGTTGTTTGTGTCATCATTGTCCTCTCAGTGATCACTCTATATCTAGTTCATCATTGCTTTGGCTTTTCTTAATCAAGTTTTGGCATATTTTTTTTAATCTACCAAAGATTTTAGAATGTTGGTATTTCATCATAATTTTTACCATATACTGCTTCTGTCATATTGTGATGATGTCATCAGTTTGTGTCAGACATGTCATCATCATCTGCTTCATATGTCATCTCATTGTGTGTAAATTTATAAATGTAATTTCTATAATTTATTTGTTTAGAGTCTGTAAGCTGTCAGGAGTTATACAAGTTTTTTTTTTAATGCTTCACGGATTGTCTACTTAAAATTGCACCTTGGCAGTGTAAGAGATATTGTCATTTTCATTTCATGATAAGTATTTTAATCAAGATGAATTGTCAGTATTTCTTGTAAATTATTTTGTAGTCTGTACTTTATGTACCCGACATTGAAATGCCCAATAAAGTGCATTGTTGCATTTTTACAATTATGTGACAAGAATGGCTTGCTTTGATTGGTCACTCTGTATTTGGTTTCTCTGATGTGAAGAAAGTAGTGAGATGTGAACTGAATATGCCAATCTGACAGTCAGACAAATATATGAGTTTGATTGACTCATAGTGCATATTGTTGTATTGTTGTAATCATCTTTGAGAAAGACTTAGGAAGGTGTCTTTGTATAGCCCAATGGAAATATATATATACACCGGTACATGTATATATATATATATATATATATATATATATATATATATATATATATATATATATATATATATATATATATATTATATATATATAATATAATATATACATATATATATATACATACACACACATATATATATATATGTGTGTGTGTTTGTGTGTTTCCGATGACACTTACGTAAAGTTTAAAACTGATCACTCTTAACTTTGTTTCACTTTTTCAAAAAAATAATCGATGATTCTAGGAAAATTGGCTGTTTACTTTAAGTAGTGATGAGGAAGCAGCATAAGTCTTGCTGAAATGTGAAGAGGCATATTCTTCAAGTTGACGTTTACTCAACACATGTCAGCATTGGTTTGACTCCCCAGTATAAGGTGGTATATTGTGATTGCCTCCAGAGACATTACCTTTGTCAGATGACCACATTTCTAATCAATGGAAACAAATGACCTGCAACTTGTAAGCAATGAAACTATCAAAACAGCTTTGCAAAAGCTACGCCCATACTGTTCATCTTTCAATTGAGTTCTTTTCATATCAACTCCTTTGTTTGTACAGTACTACATCTTTGATCAAGCTTTTATATACTGACAATATATTCAACAATGTACAAATTTTCTTTCATGTATTTTTCTGCTTTTTCCATCTGTGCAAGTAAAGGAAAATAGTGACTTTATAATGATAAATAGTAATACAACCTTTTTCTTCGGTCTATGCTCTATTTCATGACCACAACTGTTATATTTGATCAAATTGATGGTCTGTGGTAGGCCTTTGCTGGAGTCGGTCTCTTTATTGCCCGCCCTCAGCGTCGACGACAGAGGGCTCTGTTAACAATGTATTTGCTCACTGTCATGACAGATGTTGTACCGAGAAGAACTTGATGTCCTTGAAATGTGAGTAGTTTGTAAATACACGCAGAGATCAATGTCAACGAATTCAATCATGGATGATACACTTTAAAGTAGCTTTATGTCGATGAAATCCGGGTTACAAGTCATCACAAGCGCTCTGGATGAAACCGGGTTCGAACGACTTACAGGGCCTACTGTAATATGTGACGACCTGAAATTTTAAAAACCAAAATGCCGAAGCTTTCAAAAAAAACATATACCAAAGAAAACAAACAAACAGACAAAAAACTAAAACTGCGCAAGTTTTCGGTAAATGTTATGTGTTTTTTGTTTCCATACAATAAGCTCAATGTATAGGCCTACCGACTTCTTTGGTAAGTCCGAATTTGTCGGTGGCAAAAACTATCAAAAATTTTGGTTGTGCCTTGAAAAATTATTTGTAATTATCTATTTTCAGTTTATTAGGTCTTTATTATTCCAGCCACTTTGCCGTATTTTTTAGCGTATCCCATTTCCACTGTTTTTGTTTGTTTGTTTGTTTGCGTGTTTTTTGCGGATTTCAAGTTGTATATCCATGGAAAGGAAAACTGGGTCAGTCAAAATTTACATTATATTCAGAATAGCTTGAGAAATGTAAGGAAATTCCACTAATCTCTGTGAGGTTAATTTGAGGTTAATTTTCAAATCAATCGACGATTCGAAAATATGTTTCTTCCACGTAGGCCTAAGTCTGCCAAATGATATGTTTCAAACAAGCAGCGAAGAAACAGTCTGGCATGCGTGCAACATGCAGTCTACTTGGACGAGTCGCGTTCCAATCATTACCAATTCACCGTAAAATCAAAAGTAAATCAGTCGTTACATGTAAGTGTAAAATTCACTGATTGCAGCTTTTTGAGATGAAAAGATGTGAAATGATAGTAAAATGTGATTAAAGATACATTTAGCAGCCTAGACTCAGACTATGTTGGCCTAAACTATCCGAATAAATAGTTATTTGGCAATATTTTAAGGCGAGTATGACCGTACGAACTGTAAGACTTTCTTTAATTATTACGACGATATTCTTTCATTATGTATTAATATATCAGCGAGTTCTTTCAAATCGCGATAGACCGTATGTAATGGATGAGTCACGCTGTAGTTAGAAGCCACACCTACGATTAAGTAAACATTGCGGTACTGTAATATCGAAAGTGAATTCCATCGTCAAATTTCCCGCTCGCGGTTGTCAAAAAATACTCAACCATTTAATTTAATTACCCTTCGACATGGTGTCCGTTAACAATTTACAATGCATTTTACGTGGCATTCCAGCCTGTTATTCTCGTGAAGCCAAACGTCTTTGTAGAGGATCTTTTGTTTTTTCTTCTCTGAATAGCAGACACAGAACGTCGTAAAATATTCTTCCGCAGGGATTCCCTTTTCATCCCTCAAAACATAGTCCGGTCGTTTGTTCTGGCAAACATACGTAATGGCACCATTTTATCATCAAAATACCGAATTATATTTTAACGATGATTTGTGTATCGAGGTGATCGTTTCGGGGTGAAATGAACAAATATGCGCACACTACAAGTAAATTATGTCATGACCTTTAACCCGCGCGTTGATAATGTGTCAACGATTTTTATTGTGCTCACAATTTTAAAAGGTGTATTCCCTTTACAAACACACAAACAACCTAACCTTCCTTGCGACGAAAGATTGCAGTCGTTTCAGAAAAGACTGTTTCTCGTGTTCTGAGCTTGATGATGCAAAGTTGACAGCTACAACATGAGTAAGCCAGTGATTTTGAGCTCGGTAAGTTCGTGTTATATTTCTCTGTGAATTAAACGAGTCAACGTGCGTAGAACGTGTATGTGTACAGTTGTGGTGCACGTATGGAATTGCATATGTGAAACTTAACCCGTTTATACTGCGTTACTGGTGCAAGTACTTTTTTCGTCTTGCGAAATTGAATTCGTAATGGCGTGTCAGTCGGTGAGCAATTACGATAGGAGGTATACTAACGCACAATCTGTAGTAGCACTGCTCATCGCATCAGCTGATTAACCGTTGAACTGAGGCAAATTCATGAATGCTCTCCCGAGTTGCTGTCTTGCCTGAGGTCACGAACCAACTTCAGGGAACACTTGGGTTGTACATTGACACATCCCGAACTGTCGCCTCCGCATCGCCGATCCTCGCTAACAATCACAGCTCAATGTCGTCCCGTTCGCTTCTTCGCAAACGGCATTTTTTGCAAGCTTCAGCGTACCGGTATTTTTGGTTGGCATGACAGATGATCATGACTTGACCAAATCACCGATCTATATTTGGACCCCGTCCAACGAAACCATTCATTGTCAGTGGGCAGAGTACTATCGTACAAATGGCTGTTGCTTAGTCAAATTCAGAAGTGCTATGATATGAACTATGAAGGGAAATGCCTTTTCAGATTTTCATAATTCAAATATTACAGGCTTTGGGCTGCCCTTGGCAAACTTTGAACCACTTCGCAGTCTTGCTACACATATTATCGGCAAGCATGGACAACAGTCCTGCTGTTACAATTTATGTCAACAACCGAAGTTTATAATGCCCCTTGTTCATTAGTCACTTAAAATAGAGCTGTATTTTCAAACACTGCGAGAACCATTTGATGATAGTGAGCTACATGTAATTGGTGAATTACATTTAATGTGAAATTTTCTAATTTCTAAGTACAACTACACTTAATCAAATTGCTCATAATTAGCTTAATTGGATTGTCAGGCAAGGTTGCTGCAGGGAACTTTTCACTTGAAGTTGCAGAAGCTTGAGAAGCTGTGTATCATAAATTCGTTTGTACAGAGGCATAATATAACTGCTATTTCAGTTTCGTTTTATCAGCAAGATTCAGAAGTTAAAGTCGGCAATAATTTTTTGTGATCATGTGATGACTTCCTATCCTGGAAAACTCAAATTATCTGAGAGAACTCTTGAAATGTTATTCTTGAATTGGGGTCAAAGGTCACTGTACAGCTGGAAAGAACCTTGACAAAGGTAAAGTTCACAATATCAGTGTTTTCTCTGCATATTCACTGAAAGGGGCAATTTCTGCCCCATTCATCAAAATTAGGGGGCAGACTTGACATTTTAGGGGCAGAAACAACAGCAAATTCACAGGTCACTACACTATGCGCTTTGGTCACCATCATGTGTGCGTATTTGCTTGTTTTGTTTTGTGCGCGATTTTTGCGCTGTAATTAACTTTTGAAGGGCAGAAAATGGTTCAGTCGAGAGAAAACCCTGCAATATCGAAAAAATTATGCTATTTATTGAAAGAAAAAGTCTGAGTGTGTCGTAAAATAGGTTAATTATTAAACAGGAGTGAATAATATGCAAACAGTGCACTCAAATTTTTTGATATCGGATAATTATTCCTGTAGATCACAAATGAAATTGCTGCAGTATGAACAGTTACACTCACATCGAGTTCATTCATGTGTGAAATTGCTAAATGCTGCACATTTAATTGCAAAATAATTACGTACAGACATTTTTTGGTGTTATAACCGTGAAATTTTTTGTGAGTAAACGTTTTGATGGAACTGAACAGTAGAAAATTGATCTGCATCAACATCATGATTGTAAAATTGATTCCAAACCTAATCTGCATTCCAATTATAAGAAGAAGACAGTGCTATAGCCATGTATTCTGTCAAAAACTGTTCCGTGGTGAAATGCATACGTTTTCCTGTCCTTTTGAAAAGTCAGTACAGAGAAAATAAATTCACTGATTATGTGTGACATATTAGATTTCATTCTAATGCCTAGATTTTGAAGAACTGTCTGGAGTATATTTTAGTGTCTTTATAAATTTTGAATACCAGTATATGAGTCAGGAATTTCTCAGACACTCTATTTATTGTTTTTTGTTGTTGTTTTTTTACACAATTTTATTTTGTTTCCACTTGTAAGTTTACCACAGTTAAAATGCCGGCTGCTGTATTTATCATCAAGAACATCAAATACAATAATGTTTATTACATTTGGTTCATGTGTTAAAATGTTTTCATCCTCTTTTCACCAGGCTGAATTTTTCCCGAATGTCTGTTTTTTTTCCTCAGTTACATTTCAAAAGTATTACACAAGTTATAGTTCACACCAACACAGCAGTTAGTATCAATTATAATTGAAATTGATTTTATGGGCGTTCAAACTATATTAATGGGCATTGAGCTCAGGTCATATGAAATCAAATTGAAATGGTATATGTTGGAGATAATTTGAACTGTGAAGACATCAAATAGTTGACTTGCTTTCAAGTAAATTTTAATTAATTACTGGTAGGGGCAAGGCCTTGAATATATGTAAATTGCATAACCATAAGGACATGCATTGAATGGAAATAGACTTAATTATAGAACTTGATTACCTCAAATTTTTTATCACAGTTTAAGTGCTAGATAATAATTCCTAAATACAATATGCTGAAGCTTTCATTTTATTATAAAGCAGTTTTCAAACATAAATAAAAAACTAATTCATTACAGGATAGTAGTCCAAGATCATGCGCAATATATTTATCTACAGCATATTTCTAAGTGCAAAATCTCACATGATATATTCATAGTCATTAACCCTTTAAGTGCTGTAATTTTTCCCCACTATTAATTTAAATGCAACATTTTACCAGTGCCATGAATTCTTCTGTCATATTTTCATAATTTTGGACCAAGTAGACATCACATTTCATTAGCTTCAGTTTCTTATCAAAATTTTGACAAAATTCTGGAAAAAATTGACTTGGGGCATATTTTACAAAGGCAACAAAAACTGACTTTGGCGCTCAAGGGTTAACCATTCTCTTTGTCAAATGCAAGGAGAGAGATCTTGACCATTGGTTAAATTTTGAAAATCATGCCGCACAGTTAGAGCTTAAATGCAATTAGATTTCTTTTCACTCCAATTTATGTCAGTATGATTTTATTCATCGTTGAGAAAAGCTATTTCAATAAAAATGTCCACTTTTCATGACGGCTTTGTAATTTACAGATTTGGAATTCATATTTTACCACATATTACAATTTTAATGAAAATGTAATCACTGGAAGTAATGAAATTTGAAATTTTTCTGATTTAAACATTATAAGCATTTAAACTTTATTATGAACCAAAGATTTCTAGTGAAATTTTACTTCAAAGTTTTCATGTGAAATTGTCTGTTTTTGCTGTATTATTTGATACTGCCTCATGCAATCTGATTAAAATCGGACATAGAGATTGGTCGGTCTTTTCTGCTATCGTATTATGGTCTTTATTTTTCCTTGAGAGGTTCGCAGAAAGGTAAAGATAGTGAGACAATGGTGTAAAAGACCAACCCATCTCTATATTGGATTTTAATCAGATTGACGTTGCCTGTGAATACTGATATATTAGTTCGCCACTGTTTAAGATGTTCAGACTCAAAGTACTATTAGTTTGCTGCAGTCAGTTGTATGTCTGTTGCTCGTTCAAATACCGTTGTCGGTACACTTCAACATCCTGACATGGCAGACTGCCAGTCTAAACAATAGACAAGTAATCAGTTGAAACCCGCCACTATTGCTACCACAATCATCTTCCTATTGTCAACTCAGAGACACCCATGACCTAACAGTTTTGTCTGTCTGCAAACACTGAAACCAACATGCTGTCCTTGTCATTGTCCCTTCAGAGTCAAGTTTGAAATTCTGAAAAGCAAATTTGAAGCGAGAATTGAAGTAGAACATGTATTGATTCTTTTTTTTTGTTGAATTACATCACTAACTTTCTTAAACTTCAAACCAGGGCCAGTAGTGTATTGATCACAATGTTACTTTCATTGGAAAAAGCATTATTCATAGTTTTGTAGCATCTGATCTATTTTAGATATAAATTGGTCACTTAAAACATGGGGTCCCTTCCGACTTCCATGCTTGAAGGGACAAGTGAAGGTTTGATAATATATTATTTCGTTTTTGTTCCATGAACAATATCCACGTGTTTTCTCAAAAGTGTGTTGAAATACCAAGTATTGGGCTTGCCAACACAAGGCATTGACATATGTGATATGTAATGTTTATTGTTGACAAACAAGTTCTAGTCCAGGATGGCATTCAGTTTCCAATAATTAAACACAATTGGACATTGCAGAGATTATGAACTCATTGAACACAAGGAATTCCTCCATGATTTTGAAAGAAAACAAGTATGCATATTTCGCAAACGAGAAAAACAGCGGAAAGTACATAAAAAATTGACAGCCAATAGTGATTTGTCATAAGGCAAACAGTATGACATTTGCAGATACCTAGGCTTTGCTAAGTATTGATATACAAACATAACTGCAGACACTCATAAAGTGTATCTCCTCATCTTGAGGTTTTATTTGCAGTTCTACTAGTAGATAAAATTGAAGAACTTAATTCCACAGACTACATAATGTAAAGCATTGATAAAGTTAGTGTTTTTATCACAATGATGAAATGCTTGGAAGGTAAAAACTAAAAGCAAATACCAGTTAATGTATAATTTGTTTGGATGGGGTATTTTATATGTACATGTATGTATTTTAACTATGTTATTATGGATACAAAAAGACGATCGACAGACTAGTCATGCAGAAATATGAATGTCTGTATGTGCAGTACTGTAGTGCTTAAGTACGCATACAGTGTACCTTTTCTAGATCTAAGCTATCAATTTAATCCAGCGAGAAATCAATATCAAACGGTACCCTTATCATATTATCAGATTGTCTATATGGTTATTGGAATATCTAAATACTTAGACATTAAAATGACATATAATTAAAGGCAAAAACAAGGTCAAAGGTCAACATTTGCTCACAAGATTTGCAATCCCATGTGCCTTGACATTGGTGAGCATACATCTATGCTCTGCCTAGTGTCTAAAGAAAAAATTCTTAGCAAGCAGTCGTCGGTACAATAGTAACCAGGCAGCACTGTCTGGCCCCAGTACCCAGGGATTTTAGCTAAAACCCTAACTTGTCTAGATAATGAAAAAGAGGACACAACCAATTGTTAGCATTCCTGTGGATAAACAATACACAAGTCTGTAAAGGTAACTCATGTATGTAGAGGTGTGTCAGTGAACCATTCATTACGCTGGCTGTAACAATAGTTTTCCTATTTTGAAATCATTTGCTTCAACTCTATAGCTAAGGTATGTGAATGTTACATTCCAGAACTACTCTATACATGTACTGGGTACAGTACCCCACAATAGCATATTGAAACTATCAGTTTAGGACACCTAACAAATTTGCTCCCATTTTCTGCTTTTTGTGGTTTGATCTTAAAGGCATGTGTTGGCACCAGATTGTCTCATCAGAATATTTACCAACCTGATTATAATTTCAATGGAAAACAAAAGGCTATCACACCTCCGTAATCCTCTTACAGACTAGAACAAAGGCGATCCCAGGGATCGCGAGCAATGCCTTTAAGTCCAGGAGAAGAGAAGTGTACAAATGTAATTATTTGGTAAATCTGTTTGTGTTTTCAAGATGTTGATTTCAGTTCATGAAATATGCAATGGTGTCAATCACTTGACCGATGGCAAAAAAATACCAACAGAGGTTATAGTGAAACAGATACGATGAACAATAAAGAAGATATCACTTGAAATGTTATCAATGCAGCTGATGAATTTTGTAAAATCCATGAAAAAGCCTGCAGTAAAAAAAAATCGCTAATAAACCTATCTCATTAATTTTTCCCAGATGCAGGTAGAATCTTTTTGATGTCATTTTTGTTTTTGAAGGAGATGAATCAGTCTCTATAAATATAGATAATATGACAGGTCAAACTGAAAGCTACAAAGTTTAAACTGTTTCTGAGCAACAGACTATTCTGATCTGATATGAAGGTTGCTATATTGCAGATATTCAAATTGTAACTTTTAAGTGTCAGATTGATCAGTTCCCACCCAGAAGTGTAAATGAGTCTGTAGCTAAATTTTTCTGTTCAATATTTCATTCGATTTATCTTCTGTTCAAAGTAATATACACAGTCGTAGTTTGAATGAAAATAAAAAGTGTATTTAGAGATTGTATATTTGTCTAGATAAGTGAAACGAACGTTTTGTGATTCTGACAGATGCACAAGCCCTCTTGTTCACCTTTGACCCTTTGAGGTGATTTCAATGCTGTACAAATCGACTCGGATAAAGAACGCTAAAATTTTCAACCTCCACCATTGCTGGTATTTGCTGCAACTCTCCTGCCCCTCTGTCAGATATGTACAGCTAGTTTACAGTTTATTATTGACTTGCAGACAGTGTTTTTCAAAACAAAAATATGGTAAAAAATATTACTAGTATTCTCCTTTGACTATTAGATGTAATATGTGTTACAGGATTGACACTCATTTATTCAAAATATCAAATGATAAATAAATAAATAAATAAAAGCTAATGCAATTATGCAATATAAGTTTGCAGAAATTTTAATTTTCAAAAATATGTGAAGCATGGAACCATTTTTTCTGAAACTAAAAATTTTAAATCTCAGTTTAAAATCCAGTGTTTCTTATTTAAAGCCTCACTAGCTGTATAAAACTCGAAATTTGTTGACCTCAAAATACCTTCCTACTCTGTCCTGTTTTTTTCTGAATTCTACCCTCTGAAGGCTTTTACTACATTAGGAAACCATTCCTTTGTGAAAAATTTGATAAGTAAATGAAATGTTAACAGTCATTTTGATTTCTCGCCATTTTCAAAAAGTTGGTAATATTACAAAGGAAACAGAACATACAATGTCACAGTTGAAAACATTCACCCCTATGCATTACATTGGACTACTCTGTGCAGTTTATGTGAAGATTTCAGTGTACATGGTTTTCACTTTTCCGCGTGGGGCTGCGAATTTAATGTTTAGGCACACATTTAATCGCAGTGTAATCTTTATCTTGTTCAAAATTGCATATACAGTCCCAGAGGGTAGCTCATAATAAATGCATACACACACCTCAATTAGTACATTCTCACAAACTTATTTTAGTTTGAAGGTAAAATCATAAAATTATGCAAAAAGATCCAGCTATAGTGGGGCTTTAATTACCTTAAAACATTTTGAAGGCATAAAGACAGTAAAAATTAAATCTGAATACTGTTCTAAGTTTGTTTTGAGCCGCAAGCAATTCCTGTGAAGGTAAGTAGCTAACAGTTTTGCATCTTAATTGATGGTTATACCGTTGAACCAGCGATCAATGAAAGAATTGTGAATAAATCCCCAGAGAGACGATTTCTCTCAACAGACACTTTTAATGCCTGATTCCATTGTCTAATGATTTATAGCAATGTCAGTGTACAAACAGCAGTGACTTGACCGTTTAAAAAGAGAGAGAGAGTGATTTTGAACTTTTGCCAGAATTCCTGACAAACTCCGGAATTGACCAGATTAAACTCCTTTCAGGGCTGATGATTCAGGTGTCCGAGAAATTCGGATTACAAAGGATTTGAAAACTTTATAATGAATTGGAAATTACATTAAAACTGTAATGAAATTATCTCAGGTACTTCTCACATCTCTATCAAATCAGCATTAATCATAAATCTGCTTTCTGCCTCTCAATTTCAGGACTTTTTGTCTTCAGAGAGATGTTTTCAGCATTTTAAGAGGTTTCTGTAATGTACAGCTACAGGATACGGAAGCCATTGTGTATAAACAGTGCAGAGCATTCCTAATTGAATTTTATGTGCTTTCAAAACCCACCCTGAATAAACAGAATTCAAACCTGCCGTAATAAGAGTACTTTGCTGGACTAATTAAATTAATTGTACAGGTATGACTGTGCGGTACTGAGTTGCAGATGCGTATTTTAGCTATTACATATATGTGCCATGGTCAGCCATAGCCACAGCTGTATATTTAACACTGGGAACTGTTTCTGACAAACTAGGATATGTATTGAGATGCGCAAAAAACCTGTCACACTGAATTCATATTCATCAAAAATTGATGACAGGAAGCTCAAACAACTGTGTTTAGTACTGTACCAGTATATTGAATTTAAGATATGAAAAAAAACTGTAATATTCAACGTCATGCTCAGAATATAAATCATACTTAGTCTAATAATTCTAGTTTCATTCAGATATTACAATAATTTATCCACTGTCATATTTTGTAAACACTGGATTGATATTGGAGCTTTAATAGCGATAGTTTAGTTTACCTAAATAATATGAGAGGTATACGAGCATCACCAAGTGTGACCTATTTTGGTCCCATTTTCATGTCTGTTAACCAAGAAGTCTGTGGCAGTTAAAAGGGTTTGGTCAGACAGTGGAGCTGGTTTATAGTGTTTTAATGTGTCAGGTTTTAGCCCAATTACTTTTTATGCCTTTATTGTAAGAAGTGGGTTGGAAATCTCTCACACATTTGCTGTCTATCATGTTGTAGACTCTGAAATTCAGGTACATACTGGGTTCAAATTCATGTTGTTTTTGGCGGGATTTTTATATCTACCATTTTACCACTGTTAATGAGGTACATACATTCTAGTCTGCCAGATGTGCAGTTCAGATGTACCATTTTGTGATATATAAGAAGCTGTAGAAATACAATTGGATGATATTAAAGACCAACATGCTTTCAAGCTTTAAGCAAGTGTTTTTTTTAATTATGGTAGGCCAAATAAAAAAAATAGGTTTGTTTTCCATAATCGACCTATGCTATTTCAAATCCTCCAACCCTATACTTTTTTTCTCATTTTGAAAAATCATGCCTGATTTGCTGAATTTTGTTGTTTCTTGATGAGTCACACTGAAATAAAAATCAAAAATCAAAAAGTTCCCAACTGACTTACCATATTTCTTATGGGCATATCAACGGAAACACACTTTTTGCCTACCCCTAATTTCAAACACTGATCTAGTCTCTTAATAGGACAATTTCAGAATGTCAGAAATTTGCAAACATCCATCCTTTTGAATTTGAAATACTGTAGAAACCAGTTGTTCACCTTGCAGGCAGTGACTGCAGAGTTTTTCGATGGAGCCTTTCATAGCCTGCCCTCTACAAGGATTATTGGAAAACCTTTTGTTTCGGTTCACCAGTGTGGCCCCCCACAACACAATTTCTTTCTCTCAAGGGAAACAAGAAATTTAGTCGGTAATTGGATCTCAACACAAACAGAAAACAGGGGTGTTATGTTACAAGAAACATATAAGGATAGATTTTCCATCTTTCAAATATTAGTTTTTGCATATTCTCCAAAGAGAATTTGGCATTGCATAGTGTCAAAAACAGTGAAGCATTTTGAATTTGTTTATTTGTGGACTTCAAGAGCTCAAGGTTTTGGTAAAATGCATTCTCTGCTTTAACTTCTGCCCTTTGTCAAGGTCTGTTAACAGTACCCTCCAGCAGTACCCTGGTGGCCCATTCCAATGACATTGTTGTCTTTTGCCATGACAACAATGTGACCCCTGACCTCCCCAAATTAGCATTTGTAAACAACTTCCCATCTAGCCTGCCCAGCCAACCACAAGGAGTCTTTGGCATGCGGCCAGTGGTGGTCAGAGACATGGTATTTTGGTATCCGGCCAAAAAAAATTTAAACAATTGGACAGGTGGGGTTACCTATTGTTTTCCCCGCTCACAGTGCATTTGTGTGCAAATTTACTGCTTGATGGTGTCGACTGCGGCTCAGATTGAATTACCTAGCTCCATACATAGCTGACGGCAAGAAGTTGCTGATGTATGCATCCCCACCTTAACCTTGATTGCCTAATAAAGACAGCAACTGTCCAATTATTTTCAGCAGAGTATTACTCGTCACGTAGATGTCAATGAAACTTCTTTTTTATCACACTCAAGGAGTGGACAGGGAGACATCAAATTTACCCAGCTCTTGCTTCAGCAAAAGTGGGATTTAACTCATTCAAAAGATGAAAGCGTGTTCAGACAGGCTTTCTAAGCACTGAGGCTATAGAAAATTTTTTAAATGCCTCGTAGGCTGGCGGCTCAGTTGTCAGTTAAAAAGCCCCAACTGGCGAAGGCCATACCTGTGTGAACTCAAGATGTCGGTTATGGTTTTATACCGTGAATATGGGTCCTCCTACGGTCGTGACGAGACGGACGCACGGGTAGGTTACTATTTTATTTGCCTTGGACACTCTGATTGCTTTTTTAAGCCCTATCGAGCAATGTTCTGGTCAAATATTAACCAAAAATTTGGCCATCTGTCAGCCGTTAAAGTGGAGTTGTTAAAATATGGAGGACTTCCCTAGTACTTACTCGGCTGAAGAATTTTGGGTAAGATTTTTTTCTCAAGAAAGTCATGCTCTGGGTTTGTAAATGATCCATGTTACAGAGAGTCTAGTATAAGTATTTGAAACCAGGTCTTGAGAATGTTGCCCCTTACTCATGAGAGTTCATCAAGGGTTAGCAACGTTCAGCCGTTCAAACTGAGTAATATATACCAGTATATATGGATGGCACTGTGCCCAACATATATTCAAAGTTCAGAGAGACTTCAGTAAGGCTTGTACTCATGTAACACATAACCTATATCTCTGCAAATGATAGAGACTTATGTAATGATTTGCCCTTGAAGTTTGAAATAGATACCTATCTGTCTGTGTTGTAATAATCAACTTCAAGGTGGAGTGTAGACCAGGTCGACACAGTAGCAATATAAACACTGCAGTGTTATGGTCTGGCTGTGTGACACTGAGTTGGAGCTGAATGAATTACTTGTAATAGACGACGACATCCAAACTTAAACTTAACCAATCAATGGTCACTGTTCACTCAGTTTATACATTACTTTGAATCATGTTAATTGTACACACTGTACAGATGTATAGATGTACAAATTTGATGTACTACATACTGTACCAAACTGTCGTTATACTGGGCACAGTGTAGGGTACTATATGCCATTTGTTTAAACTTATATTTTTAATTGAAGTTAAATAGCTTCAACCAACAATAGGCTTTTCATGATACGCAACATTATTTTCAAGTCAAGTAGTACTAGCTCCTTCATCTTTTGACAATCAACAATTCCATATTAAACTATATCATATTTTAATTTATCAAGATGCACTTTGTATTAAAATTACATACAAAGTTGATATTGTAAATATGAAGTACAGCGGGAGAATTAGTTTCATTTCACTGGTATGTGCCGTTGTCAGTCTTGCTCACCTGGAAATTTAAAACCTTTCCATCACTCATAACATATCAGTAATGGAAACACCAGATTTAAAATGTATGCCTTATCATATGTATGCCTAAATAAAACTCCATTTCAAATTAAAACAGTATGTAACACTAACACTGTGACAAGGTGATAAAAGAAAATTATATACTCACAAAGTGTCATATTACCTTGCAATGAGCAGCTTGCGAACTATATTTCACATGCCATAAGCTAGGAAATATCAAACATAGTTATATCTATTATGGAATATTTTGTCCTTGTATATTAGAAAATTTTACCTCGTTTTGATTTTAAAACTTTATCGCCACAAAATGCTGTGTAAAGCTTTATTTACAAGCAAGCGAGAAACGTTATTCTTTATTTGAAAATATTTTTACAGTGTTTAAATTGTGACTCAGTGATCCCTGTTTGAGAGGAAATATAAAAAAATGATAAAAGACCATTTTGGTTTCAGTTAGATTTCTAACTAAAGCATAACAGCCAGAATTATGATATCATTGTATTTTTTTTACCCTGGGCAGTTATAGTCATCTGTTCCTTGTCCATTATAAATGAATGTAAAATATGTTATATCAACAGCAAGGATGTAGTTGATATTAGAATGAAATTTATCTATTGCATGTCAGTTTACATTTCAGATATCATGTCATATCATAACAACTTCTAGTCGCAAATTATTGGCGTTGATGTTTTCATAAACTTGGGTGTTGATACAATGTACATTTTAGTTCACGTGTACCTGTGTTCAGTGGTTTCAAGTATTATTTTTAAATGATATCAAAAATAAATTTTATTTGTTTTGGAATGGACAACAATGTTATGTTTTTGGCCTGTAGTCATTAGTTGCTGTCACAAACTACAGAAAAAAATTACCAACATAGCTGATAGCATCATCATCATCACCAATCTTTTGCCAAACACACTTCTATAAATTTTAAAAAGCATTTGATAAACATTATTATAAAACTGATGGATGTTGTTTAGATTCGCACAATGATGGAAAATTATTGGCATTTCAAAGATGATGATATGAATATTTCATAGGATTTTCTGAGAAAAAGCAATTTCAGGAGAACTGACACTCAGATATTTGGCCAACTTTAATGAATTATCAGTGTTGTTATTGCACCCGTACTTCTGCATGAAGTAGTCATATTTTTAGAATAGGCTTTGCTATATGAGAAATATGAAAATATTTTTGGAAATTCTCTTCTACTAAAATGTTTAAAGTAATTAATAAAGTAGTCGTCATAGAGGGTAGATGAATAAAAATTATATTTGAAACGAGGCAATTATGTCCTGTTTCAGCGTCTGATGTAAAAATGTTTTCTTCAATGACCGATTGTTCTGTTATCATAGATTTCTAGTATTAGCAATAATTTGTAAATTTTTAGGCTGAGATGTGCCAGTACTACCCTGCAGCCCCTGCCTCTGAAAATGGAATATTCTGTAACTTGGGGTCAACTCCTTCACTTGAGAAAAATGGTCAGGTACCACTGTTGGGTTAAATTTTTATTAAATAATGCAGGCTTAAATCTGTGTACAGTAACTACGGCCACCAAGCCAATTGCCGTACACCAATCGATATGTCGATTATAGTTACGTATTAGTTAGCAAATCCAGGTTGGTCAGTGCAAACACAAACTTTAATTGTGCATAGTCAGGGCAAAAAAAAAGGTAGATTTGTTTTTCATCCCCGATCTTTTACAAAAATGATCACAAATGGTTTTAGAAAATGATTTTAAAAAAAGATCACGCTGATTGCACGAAAATAACAGAAAAGGAATTGTTTATACACAGCAAGGTGAAAAAGATATCATTACAGTTTTGTTCCATACAGTGTAAACATTTGATTCTGCAGCCAGTGATATTTTCTCGCTCTGTGTAGTGCATTGTCATTTCTTGTACGTTCGATATTTTTCAGTTGTATATAAAAAACAGCCGATGCAGCTAATCTGTATTGACACACCTCAGAATGAGAGACAAAGCATTTTTCAGCCTGTAGTCACTGCTTCTGTATAATCAATTGTAGTTGACGGATCGAAAGTTCACAGCAGGGCAGCTAGCTGACAACACGTTTGCAGAAGGATAAAATGAAAGATAAACTGTATTTCTGGATTATTATTCCAACATATGAATCAAATTGTCATATAAGCTCTATTTAAGGATTTTGATATCAAATATTGTACAATTTAAAGAGGATATTCCTACTAACAAAGTTATCATGATATTTTATTATTTATTACGGTAGTCAAATATTTTATTACTGTACTAAATTTAGAAAAATGTGATTTAATGCAATATAAATTAAGACCTTGTGTTTTCATGTGTGTAATTCAGAGTACAAGAATAATAGATATACAGTCGCATACTTTGGTTGCTCAGTTAAAACATTCTGTTGGGCTAAACTGTGAAACTACCATGACCTCTTCAATCAAAAATTCTCCCAAATTGAAAAATAATAAAAGGTGATGTATTCCGTACAGCGCATTCCAAATCCATGGAACTTCCAAGGAGAGATTTTCCATTTAATGCTTTGATTTTCTGGTAAGAAGTTCAGTGACCCTATAGCGCAACCAATTGATCTTCTTGTTCATGCAGAGTAACATTGTTACTGCAAGGGTAGAAATGAAATCTGTCATAATTAAGGTTGACCCTGAACAGAGTTCAGTTAAGATCCCTGTTTCTCTTTTTTGTCACTTTAATCATAAATCAATGGAAAAGTATGGATTTAATGAAGATATTGAAATTGTTTACAAAAGCTGTCTTTAGCATAGGAATGCAATTATTCTTCATTCAGGTAATAATTGTGAAGTTGCTTGATAGAAATTCTAAGCCATATGTCAGAACCTTTAAAATTTCTCTTTATGCGTACTGTTAGTTAAAATTTTCAATTACATAGTCCTACAAAGTGGAGTAAATCTATTTTACTGTTGTGGAGATTTTGCGAAATTCTTCTTGCACAAATGAAATTTTTCCGATTCCAAATGTGTAAATTTGTTCAACATTTGAGGTTATTTTACAACAAGTTTCATATTTCTAATGTCGTAACCATACAGAAAGTGAAAGAATACCGGTATATGTCACCAGATCGTTTCCAATGTGCTGGTATCCAAAGTTGTGATATCATATCATGACCCGAGAAATTGATGTAAGATCACAAACTACATGAACACACCCATTAATATTTGATACTCCATATTGTACACACCTCTCGGTGTTTACATTGACGTTTTGTTCAATCAATAATCAGGTGTACAGTAGCAATGTCGGCCATTGTCTTGTAAACAATCAACATGTCTGTGTGAACCCATGTGTTTCAACTGATCTTCCCAGAGTTTATTATAAAATCTGTTGTCAATAACCTATCATATCCTTAAGCCCAGTGCGTATTGTTTTGCCAGAATCGCTTTAAAATACATAAAAAAATATTCCATTTGTATTTACGGTAATAACATTCTACATCCCAGCCCCCTTTCGGTATAACAATGCCGGACATTCTGTACTGTGTAACTGTCTTGCCATCAATAGATTTAAATTCCAAGAGGGAGGTTATTCCGGACATCCAATGACAATTGTCTAGTGTCCGTATAATCCCTCCCAGCTTTTGTGAATGCAAACACTCCCAGCATCTTAAATAGTTTAAGTTGTGAGTAGGGTGTGTGATGGTTTATTCATGCAATGACAGTGACGGGTCAGCGTATTATTCAATGCTGTGTTTAACCTTTAATACCGCTGTGAAGGCACACACAAGGACATGGAAGTTAAGGTAGATCAGTGTCGTTCTTCAAATGAATTCAGTCTATGGACTTGTCAGTATACATGAATTTTAAGGGATTTTGTAATTTTTGCGTAAAGGCAACAGTGGAGCCAAGTTCTGTTGTTGGATGTATTACATGTAGACAAAGATACAGTGGTCAACAAAAACAATGCAGCTTACACATACAATCTGTTCACGAACTTGTTGTGAGGTGTTACAAGTTTTGCATAAGTAGGTGGTATGACCACTCAACCTTGGTTGGAAATATTATACAATTCATGAACAAATGGCAACCTCTTTTTAAGAGTGTTATTTTCTTCAATTGTAATGTTTATATAAAATTTGTAAGTATACACTGTGGATATTTTAGCTACTATACAATGCTTTCTCCACCAATAAACTTACTGGAATGAGTTCTAACCAGAATTTCTTGGTATTTTAGAAAACCAAAGTTTAAACACATAAGTGCAATGGCCTGAGGCTTACAACTGATTTTGTTTTACATACCGGTATGTATATCCCTTCCTGCTGATCCTTTAAGGTGGTATCTGGTGCAATAATTATAGCCATTGCTTTCCCATCCAACTCATCTGGAAAAGCCAGAGAATTTAAGTCTGGCAGTTAAGGCTAAAGGCGGAAAAAAGAACAGTTTTCCATTATCTGCCTTCAAAACTCACTAATGATAAACTTTAAAAATAATACATAAATTTGCTAGTGCTCCCGGTCACGGCAAACATAACCAAGTAATCACCATGTTTCACTTCAACTGAATACAGGGGTATGTAACAGGAAGTACAATTTTTGTTAGAATTTTTAAACTAACATAATCTTTGATTGATTCCATTTTTTTGCAGGACATAAATGAGTTAGATGACATTCAACGTAAACTCTCAGAGGATGGCATAGATCCAAGCATCAGCAATGAAGACAAACTACGCCATGTTTGGAGACTCTACCTCAGGGCGGACACCAGTCTGTTGTCGGCCCTCAAAGATGTTGAAGAGCTTCGAATACAGCAAGCACATGAAATGCAAGAGGTGAGATAAAAATGATTGGAGAAGATTTATGATTTGGCCACTCTTCATTAGGTCAAAGGGCAGGACCGGAAAGATGGCATGAAGTATAAGAAAGGGTGAAAAATGTAGTTGAATGATGGAGGACAAAAATCACAATGGAGGAAATGAATGAAAGTGACAGATACATGTATTCCTGAGTGCATAATCATGGCCAGACCCAAAATTTGTTTTTTCACATTGGTTAGCATTTACTGATCATACCAAAGCTGAAAGTTGTAACCAGAATGCATAGGAGAGATTTATGGGCCATCGAGTCACCATACTTATTGGTACATGCAAAACTAGCAGATACTCAGCGTGTTCAGAGTATAAAATAGTACATGTACTTATCACTCAACACTGTTAGAGTCTGTTGGTACTGCAGGTTGGAGGACACTATATATTGAAATGATCTTTCTCCCAGCTTGCTTTGTGGCGAGACTTGTAGTATAATGAGAAGATGGTTTCTACTTGGGACAATATTTTACACTTTCTGATCTTCTTCTTGGCCAAGTTTATCCTGTTGTGAAACACCTGTTGATCCATGTCTAAGACTTCCCCATAAGTATCACAAAGTCAAGATCAACACAATAAAATTACACACAGTGTCATTTTGATATTTTATATATGAACTCAAGCAAATAGACTACTTATGGATATTTGACCAGTGAGAAATCAAACAGAACTAATAGCGCTGATCGCAAATGACGTCACTGTTCTCTCTCATTAATATGCATAAATAAACATTCGTCCGCATTTTCCACATAAATGACGAAAATAAAACCTGCGAGTGTTAGAATGGCTATTTAGCGTCACACTTATTCGTGTGAATTGATGACTGAGACTACAAGCTACAACAACAGCTGCGCATACAACGACAAAATTTGTCAGAATTTCAGCATATTTGTCCGAAAGTCGCACGTGTGCAGCTATATTTAGTAACAAACCCGAAATCGCGATCAACGCTATTGACAGTGGTTTGAAGTGCAAAGTTTTTTATATTCAATATAGCTCACTTTTAAGGTAGAACGCACCTCAGGGACAGATATTCAGGCTTTCAAATTTTATCAATTCTATTCTGATCTACCACTTATACATTAACCTTTGAGTGCCATAATTTTTTGCAACCAAAATTTAAGTATAACATTTTACTGGGTTTTGCAAATTTTTCTGTAATTTTTTGGATAATTTTGGACCAAATAGACATCATATTTCATTTGCTATAGTTTTTTATCAAAATTTTGGCAAAAACTTGAAAAAAAAAATTACTAGAGTATATTTTATAAAGGTGACAAAAATTGACAAAAATTGACTTTGGCGCTCAAAGTATGAAAATATGATGCGTATGGTAGGAAATTGTTGCCAATTGTTTTTTGATGTCGCCAAAGAGTATGAAGAGTGCTGTATACAGCGTTTCAAAAGTGAGTTTTTTGTGTTTGTTTACAATAATGGTTATCTCTGTTCAATCTCTCCTGCAGGTTGAAAACTACGTTGAACACATCAGAAGTCTGTCAGATGAAAGAGAGCAACTAACGTTAGAATTTGAAAGTGAAAATGAAAGACTGAAAGCAGAGAATGAACAACTCCGGAATGAACTAGCCGGAGGTGCTAACAATGAAATCACTCAAATGTTAATGCAGGTAAGTTCTGTACGCTATATAAGACAGGCCAGTCGGTATCAGATGTTATATCATACTGTGTATTGATAACTCAAATACTGCGGTCTGATTGGTTGAGGCATGAAAATTAAACCATACGTAATATATAGCGTGGTTGGAACAGTCACAAGCTCTCAGCTAGAAAGAGATTCCCCTTTTGACGTTTTGTGCCAGAAATTCAATTTAATATTATGATATAATAGCATTAAACCACCTCAGCAACAGGTATACCACTCTATTTTGACCATTCCACTCCATGTATGCACTTGCTATTGCTCTTGAACATACGTCGTAAACTGGTCAAAATGTCATGATATACTGTCACTTGGTGTGGTTTACTGCTTAATTATTTTTTTATGAGATGGAAAGTTGAAGAAATTTACCTGGAAGACTTGCCCACTCCCTTCTTTGTGATTTTACTTTGATTGCTTGCTAGCACAGTTAAGATAGTATTGCACCTTGAAAGTGAAAGACTTAACCCTTTGAGTGCTGTATTTTTTTCCCACCACAATTTCAGTGCAACATTTTACCAATTTTTATGAACTTTTCTATAATTTTCTGATAATTTTGGACCAAACGAACACAACATTTCATTGGCCACAGTTTTTTATCAAAATTTTGGCAAAAATCTGACAAAAATTGACTTGGATATTTTTTATAAGGTTGACAAAAATTGACTTTGTGCTCGAAGGGTTAAACTTTTGCACAACTCATGTCTAACACAACATAATTTTGGTTCTGTGCATTCTAGGAAGGGCTGGAAGATGTCGCAGACGGAACGACAAGTGAACAGATAGCGTACTTACTGGTAGAGAGGGCCAGGCTCATGGACGAACTGGACGCTGAGAGAAAACGAACTGACGAGTTAGACTCCACTGAAATGGATGGAAATAAATTACAACACATTCTGGCAAAAGAGAGGCAAGAATTAGAAGAGGAAAGGAAAAATATTCGAATGACCAAGGAAAGCCTTCAAAAAGTGAGTCTCAGAAATAACTGTTCAAAGAATTCTCAGACTTCATGTACCAAGTTTTGTAAGTCATTTCTTTCATGACTGATCTCCGTCCTTGATCTCAATCTTTTGCATACCTTGCAAGCTTTAGAAACAGGAAAAATAGACTTGTGGTTCCCAACCCGGGGTTCCCAATTAGAATCCTTGACCGACAAGCAGTCTTGCCAAACTAATATTAATGCTTTGACAACCACAAAGTAATAAAATCGCTGTACCAAACATACTGTGAACACGTACAGAATCTCACTGGAATTTTCTTGCACTGGAGGCAGTCAAAGGGTTAAAGGTCAGCAATTGGCTTTGTGAACTTTTCAGTCACTCTCACAGAGACCACATCTATTTCTAAAAGCATTTAGTCTTATGTTAGGGAAGGACATAACTTTTATGTGACAACTTCTCATGATTTATACCTTTCTGTTGTCAAGATTTTATTTCAAAACATATCAGTAAAGCTGTTGTGAAAAGCATCTTTTCTAGCGAAAGCATCTTTGCACAGAATAATAATAATAATTCCTGTACTGTCTGAAAATATCTCTTCATAATATCCATGATATCGTATTGCTCCTGTCGTCAGAAATGAAAGCTGAAGTGCATTAGCAGACATTCTGTGTTCTAGTTATGTATCATACAGGCCAAACCATCTCACATCTCAGGGTTTCCACTAACATTGTATTCTACATTAACATGATACGCCCTTCATTTCTTCCAATCTTCTCTTCACATTTCATCCAAACCATTCGTTTCTCATAAGCTCCATGATGATGAACTTAGCTCTCAGCAAAAGGTGAGTTTTCATCACCCTCCCTCCGCCAGCCCAGTCACTTCACCTCCCCTGCATGTAGAGTAATGGTGTGGTCCAAGTGGCAGCATGCTGAACTGCACACGGCCAGTCAGAGGGGGCGCTCTAACAAGGCTGACACTACTTACCACATTTTGCCAAAATGTGTTGACTTGCCACATTTTTGTGAAACAAAAAAGACTTTTTGCAGGAGGGTAACTTAATGTACAGCTGTGGTTGTATCAAATATTTGAAAAATTAAAAAAAATTTTAACACAAAGTGTATCATGATTGAGCAATAAGTGGAGGACCAAAGTTTTCTGATACAGTGTCGCAATGTGATATATCCTTGTTTTGCTGTGCATGGCAGTAGTGTACCGTATGTCTTTCTCAGAGTCCTACCATTGCTTGGCAAGTGACTGAACAATTGTCTGTGGTCCAAAATATTCAGTACAGGGTTGAGATGTTTCCCTTGCATGTTGTTTTGCCATCTTGTCTGTAACCATGCTGTACCAGTATATAGAGAACACTTAGGTACTGCCTTTGTTGTGTTCTTGTTTTAGGCCTGTAATTCACTTGCTGCAGTTCTGATGGAAACACAAAACCAGGATGTGTGACCTTTGACATTGCAGAGTATCTCTCTCTCTTTGCATCTTTATTCTCACAGTCATATAGCTTTGCATCTTTTATCGCAATCAAACCTTTTTGACCAATCTTAATGCATGGTACATTTGTTCTGACAACATTCAGCATAGTTACTTTCTGTGTAGCATAACCCTGGCCAATATCATGCATTTTGCAAAGCCCTGGCAATGTGTCTGCATCCTGAACAATCCATTTCTCACTTAACCCTTTCACGTCAATGGTTTTGCCCAAACCCATTGTTATCAATGGTCATTTTAGACCAATTCACCAGGAATGGGGGTGAAAAGATCGAGGTTGCATGCCAAGCCCATAATATTATCATGTTTACAACAGACAGAACTTTTATGTCTGTTTATAGTAATCATCTTTTCATGCATGACAACAAACTGCCTCCTTCCATTTCAGGATCACCAAGACAAGATGCGACAGAAGGACAAACTGATAATGGAGATACAGAATGAAGTACAGAAACTCAACGCAGCCCTGGATAAAGAAAAGAGGGCGAGACGGGAAGACAAGGAGAAATTAAGAATAGAAGGTGAGTCAGCTCAACAATGGAATGTAC
>LD349291.1:108485-127536 GCA_001465055.1 Ptychodera flava | reverse complement strand
GAGTCAGGCAGTCAAAATGTGTGATTTTATCGGTTCAAGTGATTTCATTAAAGACACCAAAGCCAGAGCAAGTTGGTTCTTAGTCTGACATTGAATATTATTGATCTGTCTTCTCTTGTCTCCTTAGACTCTCAGAGTGCAGGGAATGAATACTTGATAGGGTTATGAATAATTAATTAGGTTTGTGAATAATGATTCACTTCATGAATATTTAATGAGAGATTATTTCCTGCCTTTCATGTGCTGGTAGTCACGTTGTTATTACAATCAGAAGGTAAATAGGTCACCCAAAGATGTAAATAGGCAAGATTTGACTCAATAGATGTTGATCATTTGTGGACGTCTTGCAAACAAAAGTATCTGCCAGTGTTATTTCAGGTCCTGGACAACTTTCACATGTAGAAGCTGTGTCGGGAACAGAAATTTTATGCACGCATATAATTACTGTCATCATAGTGTATGTCATGATTTAAACATCTGCCCTACCTGGATTATTAATGGAATGGTCCAGATTTTCCTGGATTTTACCATTTTGAAACCAAGAGACACGATTTTGCAGAATCTGCAAAGTTGCAGTCTTTGTTATGTGGAACTTGCCGGGCAGTATGAAGGCATATTTATTCTTTGACAACTCTTGACTAGATGACAACTCGGGACAAAAATGTCTATCTTCAAGAAAAAGGTAAAAATTCTCAACTTTTTGGGGTTTCTCCAGTGTTGAAAAGACTAGTCACAGCAAAGGAACATGCATGGAGAGTTAATGAGTCATAGACAGGGCTATGAAAGATGTGTGCTATCAAAGACAGGATGCAGTTGTAGATATGTTTGGCTGTAATTGCTGCAGCATATCACAGCACAGTCATGGCTCGCATTGTATATGTGTTACACTAGTGTAAGTCTGTCATCGTGAAAGGGATGCAATGACTAGAAATATTGACAAATCCAAGCATTGTATCATTTACAAGGCTACCTTCTTGTCCACTTCGATACTTTTCATGAAAGTTTGTTGATAATCATCTGTTTTATAAACCTAGTTATTCTTGTGTAATTCTCTCTGTGAGTCTAAAAGAATAGCCAACCCCAACCCAGCATATGTATTGTTGCTTTGCGACTGTCAGTTCCATTTCAATACAGGTGACAGCTAGTGTTGTACGGATACATTACATATGCATGTACTGTACTGTACATGTGTATACTGTGTACACTGTGTATCGTCTAGTATATCGTTAGGAAATATGTGGTCACATAACCAGCGTTATATTTTCCTCCAACATTCATACTGCAGAATGGTGACAGTATGTGCAAGATATTGATGCACACTGTCCCTTCCTTTACAATGTGTATGCTTTGCAAATACTTTGAAGGCTGGGCTTGACTTTCCTATTGATTTTTGTCGACAGTAATTGCACATTTAGACCTGTAAGTTGTTCCACATGTATGTCTTGTGATCAGACTGGACGGTAGCAGGCACTTCTCTAGTCTGTGTTCCTCCAGGGTTATTTATTGATTATGATGTCAGTTTTGGTATTTTAAATTGCACTCTTCGGGTAAATTTATAAGTGAAATGTGTAATGGTCCAAATATCAAACTTATCGATTCCCTTGTTTTCAAATGACCTAGCTCATTAGATTTTCAGACATATTTGTCACTTCTAGGAAGTACCTATGGTAATGGCAGAGGTTTTGGTGCATCCAAGTAAAATCTATGATTTGTTGAACATTTACAATTATCTTTTTCATTCAGACTTACAAATCCTGCTACTGTCTTGCACGGAAAAGTGTTTTACATGTAAATTTTTAAGAACACAAAAAGTGCTAGGATATTAACCCTTTGAGCGCCACAGTCATTTTTATCACCTTCACATATTGTAACCCAGACAATTTTTTTCAGATTTTTTCCAGAGTTTTGATCAAAAACTGTAGCCAATAAAAAATTATATCAATTCAGAGCAAAACTGTCAAAAATATTACAAAAAACTTCATAAAAATTGTTAAAATTTTGAACTAAAATTATGGCGGGAAAAATTACAGCACTCAAAGGGTTAAGTTTTTCCTGTAAAGGTGCTTGTAATATCCTATGCATAAAGATTCCTTGGCTCTGCTGTTTGTTGTAAATTCTGAGGAATCTTGAGGACTTCGTGTGAAAAATATTTGCAATATGCTGAAATCAAATGGATGCCTAAACATCTGCACACCAAGACAGAGATATTTAAAACCAATTCCAGCAATGTGTACAGATAGGCTATGTAAAGATATCCTTGGTGTGGATGTATTATAGTTTCTTATCAATTCTCCCTTTTTGAGTTTAAATTCCTGGAAGGTCTCCATAAACATGACTTCGGGCTTTGTGTATTAAATATCTGATTTCATTTGAGTAGCAAACCAGAGTCTTTGATCACAGAATGAGGAGATCTCACAATATATTTCACTTTGGTTTGTGCAGCACAGTACAGTTCAATTATGGTTGCTAGGCATTGTATCACAAAATGGTGTATAATTGGATTTTACTCTTCCATATTTACATAGATGTTATTAAACAAGTCTGCACAAATTGATCATCAAATACGTTATCAAATTAACCTACGACCAATAAATACATTAGGCGTATCTTTCATGCTTTAAAATAATATTAAAGTTTATTTCGTTTCACTGCGGCAGGTTGCTGATCCAATTAATGTGTATGTTTGCATAGGAAGCCATGAAAATTAAAATCTAATGAAAAATATTCCCTTACTTCTGTCTTTTCTGAGTTACGAACAGCTCTGTCAAATTAAAAATCCAAATTCTGATTATTATGCCATCGGTTGCAGAACAGGCATTCCAAAAACAATTATTGAATTCCTTGACAGTCATTGTATCTGGGAATCCAGCTACAATTTAACTCTTCAGTTGTCCACAGCTAATTAACGGAAAAACATGACAGTCATAGAGTCTTTTACACTCCAGGAATGTCCTTGCCAAAGTCCCTGGATTTTAGACCCTCCTGGAAAAGTCCTGGAATTGTTCTGGAAAATGAAATTGAGTATTAGAAAGTTCCAGAAAATCAATTGACTCACAATTTTCAAAATTGATGAGATGATCACTTGTGAAATTGCAAAAAATATAAATGATTTATATAAATGAGTATTGTGTTGAAAATGATATCTGGACAATGGTATTTGGAACGTAAAAATGTATTAGAAAATATCCGAAAAATTCTTGAAAAGTCCTTTAATTTTAAGTGATGCTGAGTGTATGGACCCTGTAGTTGAGAAGTAGAAGCCAAAATATCAAATTAGGCCAAAGTAATTAAATTCTTTGTTTTGCGTCCACTCAAAATGGGAAAAGGTATGCGTCTAAGCGGCTGAAAAACACACAAGAAAATTAACACAATGTAATTTGATTGCAGCAAATAATAAATTGTAACAAAATTTTTGTTCAGAAAAGCTAAGCGGTTATGTCCTAAAATTTCCTATTCAAATACACTGTGTGTGTTTTTCATGAAAACCTTAAAAACCTAGGCGGGTAGGGATGCAAAACAAAGAATTTAATTACTTTGGCCTTATAACAAATATCATATTATATGTGTATGTTTTCCCATCCAGAAATTCTTTTTCACCTTAAATTAATCAATCTGTCTCTTTCACTACACACCAGGTATTCGTATTGATAGATACCATGCTTGTTTTTAACTTTACATTTTTGTATATGTGTACATTTTTTCAGATAAAAGAACTTGTAGATGAACTTGAGAATGAAAGAGGTGCAAGGAGGGCCCAAGAAGCCACCGTTCATAAACTCAGGGCAGTTATTGAACGAAACAAGAAAATACTGTCTGAAGCTGAGGTAAGAATAAACTGATTGGGAATATAAGTGATGTTTTTTAATCAATAGCAGTGAATGTCAAGTATGTATTTCACCTGTTTAAAGGACACACTTGCTATCTTAATTATTTTGGATATTTTTCTTTCGTTTAAGAAATTATGGTATGCTGTTCTGCTTACTTCAACAATGTTGAAATTATCAATCTAAAGAGCTCTACTTGCACCTTGCGTGTATTACATAACATGTAAATATGCTGATGACATAATTCCTGTTATGTACCATAAATTATGTCATCAAAGCATTTACTGTTATATGGAGTAGTAATCTTATGACTGACAATTTAGCATGTTTCTGTGAGCAGAACAACATGAATATCTGCAAACACAAAACAGAAATAACCAAATAATGTCAAAGTATGGTGACTTTGGCCCTTTATAAAGCACCATTCATTCATGTATTCAAGGGACAATATGGAGCTTTCAGTGGTAATAATTGACATTGGGTAAAACATAGAACTTTAGCTGAATAGGTCACCAGTTGGCCAAAATACCTAGGTTGTTGCTTTGCCTGTGAATACAAGTTTTGTCACACTTATTTGCTCTCAAGTAGTATGCCGTTTACAAAATTAGATGTTGATGAGTGTCAGCCATTTCATTTACTGCACAGGCTGTCTTTGTGAAGAACATGGAAACCAAACTTACAATTTGTGATGGGCTGTGAAGATATATCAAGTGTAAATTCAAATATTGTTTTTATTATGAATATTTTGTCTCTTATATGCAGTCAGCAAAACAAAACCTTGCAGATGAGAAGAGAGCTCTTGATATGAAGTTATCATTTGTACAGAAAGACTTGGAAGAACTAAAAGAGAAGGAAAAGTCCCTGGTAAGGAATGCTTTTGAATATTAGACTTCTTTACACCTGTGTAAGCATCCAATCAGCGGACATTTTCTGTCCAAGTGGGACTGGATCGGCCAATCAAATATTGCGATACTTTACGTGTTAAAATCAAACATTTTTTCGTACTGCAAAATGTAATGACTTCATTTGCTGATCTAGAAGTGTGTCCTATTTCAATCTTTGCAGGGTACAGGAACTATTAAATTTAACAAAAAAACCCATGTTTTCTCATTATCGTAAGATTAATTGTCTTACTACAACAAGAGGATGGAAATGAATTGCATTTCAAAACAGAAGTCAAAATAACTTGAGAAACACCTGTTTCCTATGCATCAGCTATTTCATTTAGTTTATTAATGTTTTATGATTGATATGGTAGAATTGTGATAGAAAAACCTACAGATGACAAAAATATCAGTCAAGTAGACTCGGTTGAGGAAATGAGAAAACACCAGCCATGTGTTAAAGCTTCCTGTAGTGTTATTAAAGTGCTGCGTGTGGGGAAGCAATTTACACATTTACCATGCAACATTTGGTTTCCAGTATTACATTTATAGCTATATGGTCAAATTTTATCACTTTTGTAATGAGGGGTTGCTTCCCGGGGATGGGGGTACCCCCAATATTTTCACATGGGATGTGCCACCCAAGTTTAAAATACTGTATCCAACTATGTACCTTCCAAAAAAAATGATCCATTGTTAGGTATTATCGTCACAAAATTGGAATTTATTCTGTTATTCTGTTGTGCATGAAGGTTTTCCTGAATAATTGGGAGATTTCCTTTGTTATTGACTCATGTTTAGCAATTTTTTGAAGTGAAGTTGATGCATATTGAGGGTTATTTTCACAAAAAGAGACCCATTCACAGGCAGCACAATATACCCCATACACTTGCATATGGGTGTACCCCTCCTGTGTTTGGTTCTTGCATTTACACTGAACTTGAACAGAATCTTTCAGAAAGGAAATTTGACTGATACCCGGTATGTCACAAAATGATGCACCATTGGATTAAAATATAAATGAAAAGTGTTCATGAAGGCTTATGATTTAAAAGTTATGAAAACAGAAAGAAGGTAAACTATTAGAAGTTTCTGAATCGCTTTGCGGTTTTGCAAATTTATCGCAAAAAGAGAAGATGGAATGCCATACATGTGTCAGTGAAGGTCATGACTGTGCCATTGAGAAGACAAGCACTGTCCATTTACTTTAAAACTTGTATAGATGCTTCATTTCCTTCCATTGCAACAGATGAAAGAAGATCTTTTGTATCGGTCAGAATGGTGTCATTGAAGTGTGTCTAATAGAACAGTTTTGTATCATTTAATGTTTTATGTGGATGGCTTTTTGTCGGATCACAGGGGACTTGTGCTTGTTGTTTATTTGTGTCTGTTTGTTTGTGTGTATGTGTTTGTGTTTGTTTATTTGTTATTTTTAATAAAATAACAGCGAAAAGCTGTTTTGTTAATATTTGTCAATAAAGAGCAGTTTGCTTGTTTATGTATGTTTGTTTGTTTGTTTGTTTGTTTGTTGATACGTATTTCCAATGGTTAGGGTTAGGGTTAGGCTTGAGTTAGGGTTAGGGTTAGGGTTAGGCTTAAGTTAGGGTTAGGTTTAGGGTTAGAGTTATTCACTCCCTCTATATATAACCCTAACCAATGGAAATACGTATCAACAAACAAACAAACAAACAAATACATAAACAAACAAACTGCTCTTTATTGACAAATATTAACAAAACAGCTTTTCGCTGTTATTTTATTAAAAATAACAAATAAACAAACACAAACACATACACACAAACAAACAGACACAGACACAAATAAACAACAAGCACGAGTCCCCTGTGGTCGGATTGTGGAAATTTCTGTGCCAATATCTCCGCTCATGAAAGAACTGATACAAATGTGCATTACTCATCAGATCAGACTTTCTTAATCAGGAGAAAACGTTCCAGTACGTGCTTAATGAACTGTTCTATTTTTCACTCTAATTGTCTATTCCATTTTCCATTATTAATGAGACTGAGCCTTTCTTCTGAGGCAAAGGAAACATTAAATTGAAAAGTTGAATGTAAGATTCTGTTTGTCGCAGGTTTATCTCCAAACAATCAACAAACATACACCATGACTAAATGTGGTATCAAAGTGAAGAAATATATGGCTTGTTCCATTTCACTGGGTTACAATTGTGGTGTACTGATATTGTCCTATCTTCCTTTATACATTTGAACTTTATATGCATGTTTCTCACAATTCTTGAGAGCGCCATCTAGTGTCGAGATAAAGAGATAAAGTAGGGAAGTCAAGGAGGCACCGTGGCCCAGTGGTTAGGGTAATGGACTCACTCTCAGAGGATAGCGAGTTTGAGACCTGGTAGGTCCAGAGTAATGGTTACACTGTCGGTTTGAGACTCTTGCACTGTGTTGTGCCCCTGAGCAAGGCACTTCACTCCTCAGTGCTCCATTGGGGTAACATAGTGGGTTATTTGTACCTGATCCTGTAATTGGGCTAACGCACGTTGGATGATGGACTGATAAAAAAAATTTAAAAAAAATATAAAAATAACAACTTGCAAGAATTCCAATGTGTAAAATGTCAATCATTTCACTTTGTTAATGCTCAGACGAATTTTCAAACAAATGAGAAGGACCTCCAAGACAAGCTGAATACAGAAATTAAGGAACTGAAAGAGAAAAATCGCAGTTTGGCCCTTGAACTTGATAGTACCAACACTGCCCTCGACAGGCAGCGATCAAAATGCAAAGAACTCGAGGAAGAAGTGAGTAACTTAAAGAACAGCAATGAAGAGAAGAAGAAAGAGTTTGAAAACAAACAGAAATCAGTCTATCAGAAGGTAGGTCCCTTACATGGCTTTTTCAGCTTTTGTAGAATCCTTGTGAGCTTTGTGTTCCAAGAAGCGCATCTACTTGTATATGCATATATGTTGAGTGTAGGTCAAGGAGGTCTGATCTTCTGTGATATAAAAAATATTGTAACTTGTCATTGAGAGACTTTTAAAGAGGCACTCCCACTTGGTAACATTTTTAAAACACATTTTTTTAATGCCAACGGTCGATATTTGACGTGGCGAGGCCGCGCGAATCGCAAGATATTGATAAAAACATGTCATTTCCTGAGCGTATTTTTCATATCCCGAAGTTTTACGATCGTTTCTGGTTATGACCCAAAATCCCCCGAAATTTTGTTGTTGTGCTGATTTACGATATTCTAAGGAGTCCAAAAACATTCGAATGACGCAATTAATTTACCTCCTACTGCGTGACTTTATATACATCATTATCAATGCCTTTACCTCTGGTAATTCTTTTTTAAAACTTCTCCTTAGTTTTTGTCGTTTTCATTATTCTCAATCAGTTGTATTAAATTTTTAAACAATACTACATAGATATCAGTTTTTACGTATAAAATATTAGTTGCCTCTGATGACTACATTTGGTCGTCTGCCACACAGTTACGCGTGGTTCGATACCAGGTGGTTGCCGCGTGTGGTATGCGCGCATACCACGCGGCGGCTGCAAACTATGTATCAACCGCACCTATCTGTGCTAGTCACCTATGCGAATTATTGTGGAATCTGCAAACTTTGTTTTTCGTTTCTTTGCCGAGTCAGTAGTGCCGAGTCAGTAGGACTCTGCTTTCTCCCATGGGACATGACCGCTCCGACGCGAGTGGTACTGCTGTGGCGTACAGCAGCGTCAGCGTAAACTCGTACTCCACAGCTTAGTTGACAATGACCCCAGTGCCGAACGTTCTATGTTCGGAAGCTGAATTCAGGTGGGCCACCGGAATTCAAACTTTAACTTTTTTGAGGACATGTTTTTAGCGATATCTCGCGATCTGCGCGCAGTCGCCATATCAAATATCGACCGTTGGCATTAAAAAAATGTGTTTTAAAAATGTTACCAAGTGGGAGTGCCTCTTTAAGGTACTGATGCATTTTCATTTTTGAAATTCTGTTTTATTGTCTTCACATGTTGCAGTTTGAAAGATTTCAGCTTTGATCAAGATGTTTGACATTCGCTGACAGTTTTATAGTTCACAAAGACGTCGTTGAGGGCAGTGTTCACGTGCGAGTTTTATGTGCTTTCTGAACAATTCGCAGACCGAGCTCTAGTAATGCCATTCAACCCCTCTCAGCGCTGAAATTTTAATGAAATCCTGCCTTTTCCAATTGGGCAAAGTCCAAAAATGTTAAACATTTACAGGAACAAATTGTTGGAATGTTGTTTTCATGGGTACTTTGTTACATTTTATCTGTTTGATTGTAACCTTTATTGATTCACCTAAGGCCAAATCAATTATAGGTTTTGTTTCTCATCATAGTCTCTTACAAAAATGATGCAGCAATGAAAAGTTTTGTTTTTGAACTGACAGGATCCAACTACCGAAATAAAAACAACCGAACAGGGAATATTTGAATACAGCACAAGTAGTAAGATAAAGATTACTTGATCACTGACCAGAACTGTAAAGTCCATGTGCAATCATATCGACCTTGACATTTTGTGCTTTGCGTAACATGCCTTTGTCACATACTACATTGTTCAAGCTGCTGTTTCTAGCCGAGCTGAAAACTTGAAACTATGAGAAACAAACTTTTTTCTTGATTTGGCCATTGCATTGATTAAAAATTATGTGGTCTAACTTCCTTCTGTGATTTTTTTGCAAACCAAATTTACACTGCCCCCAATACTCAACATTGTTGTTATTTATTTTGTACCATAATGTGGCGTTTCACCGGCAATGTCTATTCATTGCTATCCTCAATTCAGTTGGAAAGCATGAGACTGCAGTTGGAAACGTCCAAGGATGAAGTGGCGGCCACGCAGAAGGAAATTGTCAGAATTCAAAAGAATCACAGAAAGGTAGGGTAAATATTTGAATATTCATTGCAACCATGTGTGAGCAATTTCAAACTTTAGTTTGTGATAAACTGTTTTGATATATTTGGACGTTTCCATTGCTCGGTATACCAGATCGTATCTGCCCAACATCCTTTCTTTCTCTTGTCTGTATCTGTTTGTTTGTTTATTTATTTATTTATTCATTTATTTACTTATCGTCATTGGTAGTTTGCTAACGTACATGTATGTGTTTCTGTCTACAACCAAAGCATCTAGCATTACGAGAGTACAAATCCATTTGAATTATTATGCGGTACATGTCACCAGTTCTGTGCTAGTAATACCACATACCCAGTCCCAGAACCACATCTTCACCATGGTAGTGATACTATTTGTCTGAGTCTGTAGCTCGCATATTATGGCAATTAGTCACTGTGTTAGATAGACCAAGAACATTTCAAGTAAAGATAGATTCAGTATAGGCAAAAAAAAAAAAGTTTCTGGTCGTTGACATCCAGCAAAAGTGATGCTTTGACGTGGTTTTCTTTTTTTTTTCTTTTTCTTTTTTTTTCCTTTTTTTAAATTCCTAACAATGCTGGTTTGGCACTATTGATGCAACAGTTATTGTCTTTTATCAATGGCTGCATAATACTTTGTTTTCTGTTTAGCATTTTTGGACATACAAACAGGGATATCAAGGATAGCTGTACTGATGAGTATGTAAGCCCCAAAAAAGCCATAATACGCTGGTTCTGAAATGACATGCGCGGTGACCAGAAACGATCTTGTTTTTTGCCTTACAGTACTATATGGTAATAATGAATAAATTTGATCATCAAAATCCGATTCTCTAATCAGCAGCTTGAATTGAATGAATTTCAATGTCTGTACCAAATTTTCACCTGCACCAAGAAACTAAAATTTATTATCAAGAATTCAAATTTTTTTATCATTTCATTGTTTTTCTCTGATCCAGGAGTTGGGCGAAGCAAGAGCAGAGGCGGATTCTGTCAGGGATGAGTTATCGGCACAGCTTCAAGCGGAAGAGAGACAGCAGGATAACACGGCCGTTATCAAGGAATTAGAACACTCTGTGGAGGAACTGACACGGGACAGGGACACTCTTGCCAGGGAATTACAAGCCATCATCAGCAAAGAGAAAAAAGATGATGAACTGTCAAAGAAAACGAGACAAGTAGAGGACGAGAATCGTGAACTACAACTCAAGGTTGGGCAGACTTTACTAGCATTGTGCAATATATCAAATAATATCACTTTTAGCAATTTCCATTTCAATTTTTAAGTCAGAGCCCCCAAATTGTGATTTTTATGCTTTCAGTCATAGAAGGTAGCATTATGTGTGTGATCTACAATGAAAATCACTGCTTTATATGAAGCAACTTGATAAAGTACGGCCCAAAACACAGCTACTATTGTTGCAGCATACAACATACTTGTGTCTGAAAATTTTACTCCAGTCCTATTTTGTCATACAAGAAGTCATAACAATAAGTTACAAGGTTTATTGAAATTCTTCAAAATCTAAATATTTTCAACTGTCATTAAGAAAGTAGTACCTTAGGGGTCTTTGCTAAATCCTATTGGATTCTCCTCTGCATTGCAGATTGATGAGTTATCAAGAAAACTTGCTGAACTAGAGCACGAAGTGAAATTACAGAAAAGCCTGAATTCAGGTAAGGAAGTTCTTCATAGTAAAATCTGTTGACCACACGCCCGCAATCTTTAGATTCAAACTTCACACCGTCTTGGGCATTTTCTTTTGGTTGTTCAATGCAGAAAAAAGACTACCTGGATAACTGATAATTATCCAGCCCAGCCATACTGACAGTTTCTGCAGGCCTAGGGGTGCTAGGTGGTTGCCACGGTGAATGCCAGCCGACCGCAAAAGAGTTTCTCAGAGTTTTCATTTCATTAGCGAAGTTATGGTCTATCCAATAATGAAATTTTGACCGCGTGTCTGTCAACATGAGAACATGAAAGCAAATCATTAGAGAGTTGCAGAAAAAGAGACAGAGGTCTCCTGTGTTTTTTTTGTTGAAAAAAGATGATTGTCAGACCCGTGTAGACTATTCTGTGTTTTTAATGAGAGTTCTTACAATGGTTCCGCTATCTCTTGTTGTTGATTGCTACCTCTATCAGAATGAGAACACAGTTGAATAGGGTACAAATATATATGGCCTCCACAATGGCTATTGTTGTGCTAATGCCAGCCTATTCACAATTGGTCTGTGTGTATAGCAAATGTGCATTCAAAACATTGGAGCTGTTCGATATCAAAAACCTATATATTCATTCATGCTGGCTGTGTGTCGCTGTGCGCAAGAGGTTGTCCCCGGTCTGAGGAAATATAGTGTGTGAATTACGACTGTGGCGCAGTTGGGTTGCGGGGACCGCTGGTTTAGAATTTGGAATGGATACTGCAGCTGTAGCTGTGGAGTCTATGCCGGTGCAAGACCTGGTGTCGGCACCCGTGCAAGACATGGCAAATGGTATGGACGTCTCTTCTGTTCATGATACGGAGACATCACCCGCGCAAAACATAGAGACGTCAGACACTGAGTCTACACCGGTGAAGGACTTGGAGTCGTCACCCGTGCAAGATTTGGAGAATTTGCCAGCTCAGAATTTTGAGTCTTTGCCGGTAGAAGACACACAGTCTTCACCTCCTGAAGACTCTAAAGTACAGGACATAAATGATACAATAGAGTCACCAGGTAAAGTCATTGTTGATTAATGTTGTAATGCGCCAGCATAATGACAGGGTACAATATATTATACTGTTCACCAAAAAAGAACAACTGTTCATTTATTTTCACCTGGTATGTTCAGATAATGTCCATCGCAAGTGTTTAAAGTAAAAAAATTAATATGTACCGATGGTTTTTCTTTTTGTAGATAATGACTCTCAAAAAATGAATTTCAACAAGGTTTTGTAGCAACATTAAAAATTATGCAAATTTTTTCAGAAAACAATCACTGAAACATATGCAACTTCAAAAGAATTTTGATCTTTCCCCCTTTTGTGAGTACAGACGTCCAGCTTTGCCATAAAACACAAAAGAGTTTTGTCCAAAATATTATGGTAAAAATGTTAAATGCGATTAGCAGAGCAAATTTACAATTGTTACTGTATGATGGTATCTTGTCAATGTTGACAGTCAGTCTGACTTGAGTAGGCCTTAACCCTTTCACCCCCAGTTCCCTGTGAACAGGTCCAACTTTACCATAGAAAACGATGGATTTGGGACAAACCATGGTGGTGAAAGGGTTAAGTTATGTAAACGAATCCTTGCTTAGAATTTCTTCCTTTATGTAATTCATATTTTGAATGAAAAGCAAACCCACAGGTTGGTATCATCTTTCTGAAAAATTTCTATCGGCCGTACCAAAGCATACAATATTAGCTTCTAAAAATTTGTCCCTTTATTACAATCCAAGGAGCTTCATCTCACCACCGCGATATTTGTACAATTTGCCACGTAAACATTTCAGAATAGGTGTTCTGTGTCAATTAAGTGAATCAATAATCTGCATCAAATGTTTAATGATTTTCCTTCACATTTCTTAAAAGCTATTCACATCATGACTTGAACAGTATCAGGATAATATTGTCTCCTGCTAATAGCGTTGATGAATACAGGGTATACACATTGTACAGACGCTAAAAAATCCATTATATAATGGTATAAATCCAAACATTGGTGTGTTTCGTAAATTGGTTCACCGACTGAAATAAAAATGGCAACCTAGCTACTCTTAAAAAGCAGACGTCACAATGCTCAAGGGAACAGTGTTTTGTTACTGTGGTCGTTAAATCAACAGAATAGAACCCCAGGGGATTCTGTACTTTCAAAATTGCCAAGACCAGTCATTATTATTGAGAACTTTTGACAAGGGAGATAAAACAGCTTGTCATGCCAGGTAACTGTCAGGTTATTGGGAGCACGATATTCTTTATTTTTGTTGGTTGATTTGGGATTGCGGTCAAGGTTTGTGACACAGTAGAGAATAATTCTTACTGCTCCATTGTCGATTGTTGTGTTTCTCTCCGTCAACGACAAAGCTCTGCATGGCTGACCGAGTTACACAGGTCATTTGCCTGACAGGGAATTTCACATTGACATTGTCTGTGGAGGACATAAAATTGCATCAAGTCTGTGCTGTGCGTTTATATTCAGCATTCAAAATTTCAGTTCCTTTGCATTTTTGGAGAAGATTCTAAACACCTTGATGTGGATTCTCAAGACATTTATCTGTATGGAGTACTTTAGTTTGATTGTCTCTGTATATCTGTCCAGGCAGTACGTGTTTGTTGGATTTTGGACAGTTTCCAACTCTTCAATCGTGTTTCTTTTATTGTACAGGTAGAGCGTGTGCATAAAATTCTATTCAGTATCAGTTGGAGTGGAATAATTCAATTCATGTTCCCCAGTGGCTTCTGACATTGTTTGGCAGTAGCCCTGGTGAATTCTTGAACTCAATACATCCTTCATCCGAAGTGTGTAATTTCTTTTTCAAAAAAGCCAGCAGTATCTCTTTTAGTTCGCATACCTGTGTAGTTCTGATCATTAGCTCTAAGTTGACCCCGACACCTCAACAGATTTGCCGTTGTTTACAGGGATTACACGTCTATGTTGACAAATCAAACTTTCAGAAAATATGCTGAAATGTTTGAATTTTTTCAGCAAAGAATTTGATAGTTTTGTCTCACAGATCATTCAACCACAGAGAAAGAGTGACTTACCCAGTGAAGTTTATTAGGCAGGATATCTTTTGCTGTATAGTGTTTTTGAAAATCCTGCAAATAATTATCTTAAAGGATAAATGAACAGTTTTGTCGTAAGTAAATAATTTCTACATCAAAGAATGATGACACAATATTGAAAATTGAAATCAAGTCTTTCCCCCAAAAAATGTGTATTTTAAATTGTTTCGTAAGGAAAATATAGTATTTTACATATTACTAAGAAACATGTTTGTATGGATGTTATTGGAATACAGAACTTAACCTGTTCACCCCAATTGTCTGTGATCTGGTCTGCAACTGCTATAGATTACAGTTGGTTTGGGCCAAACCATTGTGGTGAAAGGGTTAAAGTGTAATATCAACTTTGAGGTTGTTCGCACCTCGAAAGTGAAAGACTTAAACTTTTGTTCAGACTTTCCTCAAGCAAATTTTGATACCAGAGAAACAAATTGCCCAATATTTACTGATATTTGAAATTCAAAATGGCTGCCACCCTTGTGTCAACTCAATAGGGCAAAATAAAATTCCTGATTTTCACAAAAAAATACCAGTAAAAACCTCATTTACTCCATAAGCTTCAAAATGAGCCCGAACAAGTGGTAGACCAAAAGAATATTGTGAAAGTTTGAGAGTCCAAATATCTGTCCTGATTCTACCTTAAATGATAGATTTTTACATAAGATAAGTACTTATTGAAGTAAGGATATGATCAATAAAACATTTCCTATCAAGATATCTCTTCGCTTACTTGACAGATTTACAAAGTAGACTTGAACTTAGTGTGAAGAAAGCGGAAGAAGCTGAGAAGGAGGCGGAATCTCTCAGAAGTGAAGTGTCATCGTTGTCGTCACAGTTGATCACACAATACGATACATCTAAAGATGGACAGGTGAGATTCACTTTAGAGTCATGTTTCTCACTTCGCCCTTCTTCACGCACCATGCCAAGAATGATCATCCAGCTTATGTCTCGTCAACTTCTTTTCGGCAAATGAGAAATCATGTCAGTGGTGAAAAATACAATGATAAATATTTATTTTCCTGTCAGTTATTTTAGTGTGATTGGTTAGTTTGCTAAGATATTCCAGTGTGATTGGCTATTTGTATTTCAATCTGATTGGCTATTTGTATTTCAATCTGGTTGGCTATTTGCTGAAAGTTCTTCACTCCGGCTCATTAATTTGCTGAAATTGAATGCTTTTGTTTTGGTCAAATCATTGAAGATAATTTTCTGAAACATTCCATTCATTGATCCAATAAGAAAGTGGTGATTATCAAAGTCTGTGCAACAGTTGAAGGAAATATTTTTTAGATATTGAGTTGGATTTGAAACCCCGAGTCATTTGTATTACACAATACTGAAATTTGAAAAGGGAAGCCTGTGTGAGTACCTAACCTTAGAAAACGTACCATGTCATGTCGAAGGTCATCTGAGGTCATGAGTCGTTAGTAACACAAAAATGATACCATTGTTGGATGTCACGGAGTAGACATAGTGTATACTGGGAAAAATCTGAACAGGCGATTCAAACATTTCTGTCAAACACAGCTCCAACTTTCCGTTTCAATTATTTGTCTCCCAATTTCTGCTGTCAGAGCAAAACCAACCAACGCAAACAGGTACCATTTACAGATCAATAGAGTTGTACTATTCTTCAATAACATTTCCATTTGCGGGCTGTGGCTAGTTGTGTGGTCGCTAATACCTGCCTTATATCTTGTTACACTGAGTGCATTGTAGTGTGTGTACACTAATACTGTACGTCGTACGTCAATGTCTGGTAAAAATTTTCAGAAAAAACATTTGATATGTGGTTTCTTTCTTTATTTCTGCTTTGATTTATACTCATTTCTAGGTCTTTTGACTCAAATACTCTGTAATTTTGAATTCTTATAAGTCTCAAAGAGCATTTACTCTCATAAAACAGTATTTCATTTGTATGTCATACTGACATCTGTGTTTATTTGGCGTGGCAGTTCTATCATTTTGTGGAAACCAGTGAACATCTCTGATAAGTCACTCATATTATATTGTTACATGACTGATCAATGTCTTGTCCAATTTAGATACAAAATGTTCTGCCTTAGCCTTGGTATTTTTTTGGAATCGTAGTCGTTGATGATGTGAGCAGCGTAAATATCGCATAAATATCCTCCTGTTTGTGTCTGGATATTATTTCTGTCTTTTGAAACTCCCAAATATAAACAAGTAAAAATTGTGTTGTGTTTCATCAGAGAGGGTAACACATTTTCAATTCAGCTTTAGCATGCAAATAGTAAAATAGTAAACTACAGGAAGGCCATACACCATGATCTAAAAATTCATGTTAACTATTTTCAAGATGACTTTTGTTGTTTTTCAACATCTCTCTTGTTTAGGTGACATTTAAGTTCTTTGTTTCTCGCAGTGTCAGCCAACCATATCTTTTGAATTTGTTCAATGTAATCACATCTACCAGTAATTAAAAGTTATGGTATACAGATCAAGTTGTTTACTTACTCATTGGAGCGTCCACACAGCCCTGTTTGTGAAAGTCACATGACCTTCCATTACACAAATTACAAATTATGCAGATTTGGTTTCACCAATCAGAGGATAGAGTTTATATTGAGAAACAGTTGAACAAAATGGCCGTCTGAGCAACATAATGCGTACTGCACTTTTTACAAAGCTTCAATGCAATCTTGCTACCAGTGAACCCATCCAAACAACTCACTTTATACTCACTGACTCATTCACTGACAAAAATCATCCCTTTCCCACATCTTGTTCCACAACTTTTCTTGCCATTTTTCCACCCCTGTAGGACAAATTAGATAAATTAGTGTCGCAGCTCCACAAGGAACTGGAAGTGGAGAAAGCATCGGGGGCGTCGGAACGAGAGTCACTCAGACAACAACTGGACAGAGAACGTACCCAAGTGAAAGATCTCCAGCGGCAATTGTCTGTCTTGAATGAAGTAGGCACTTTATTAACATCATGTTCCACTATTCTTCACCTCAGTCTCATTTGTCAACTCATCTACCCATAATGCAACAGTCACTTAATTTCCACCAACCGTCGCAAGAGTGTCACTGTGTGCTTTGCATATAATACAAAAAGTCAGCACAAATTGGTCAAAGTTTCAAAATATCCCCAGTTCACTGTCGGTTGTCGTTTTCTTCATAATTAAAAAGGAAACATTATGATTATCAAGTGCTATCTCTGCCTTCCCCCCAAAAAAATTGGCCAAAAGAATTGAAGCATTGAACATCTTACAAGTAATGATTAGTAGATTAATTTGGTTGGTACTCATTAAAATTTGTTCCCACAAAAATCTCATCATGCCTTCTACAATTGTATTGGGTCACAAGCATGTGCAAAAACAACATTTCTCATGCTGTAATTTGCTTACAAAAAAACACAATAATTTTGAATTATTTTAGCTGGCTTATCCTTTGACTTTTTTTGATGAATTCCCACTGTGTTTAGTCCTCAAATATCAAAAAACGGGGATTTTTGTTGTTTTTCAAATAAATGACTAAGTTGACATATTGGTTAAATGTATGTTTACATGAAGTGCTCCATGTTCAAACTTTCTGATTCAATGAATAAAGTGTGTAGATGTTGATAGAGTTCAAAGTAGAATACATTGAAACATCACTCAGTATCTTCTGATGTTCAAAATCAATTATTGACATTACCGTACCGCAAAATCAGTATTGAAATTCACAGTAAATGTTTCAAATTTATTGATTGCAAGTAATTCAATGGACATATTGCAGTTACTCCAGAATAGTGCAATTAAGTGACAAAGTACAAAATACTGAAAAAAGTGTTAAAAAGTGAGACTAACGGCAGTTGTTTCTTGATATTTCCAAATTGTAAACTTTGGTTAATGTACTTCAGATATCTCCCAGTTATAATGTTTTAATGGTATCTATCATCTTATAATAATATTTTTTGAAAGGAGGCAATTACGGCCAAGAAGGAGAGTTCATTCCAGGCAGTAATGCCGTCCAACACAGCAACTCAGGAAGACATTGCCAAACAGGAAGAGTTGAAGGCAAGAAATAAAGTCTTAGAAGACGAAATGGCAAAGGTATTATGATGTATAAAAATAAATCAGCTGTGATTTTTAATCACAAAATGGTACATCCACCGTGAATTTTTCTGAACTTTATGACTTGAAATATCGCTTCTAGGTTGAGATGGTTGTTTGTATGATCTAGCATGATAGAATCTAGCATCATTTTTTTTTGCCGCTAGTAACTATTGATCATGTGGTGTGAGTCCATACCTGCAGTGTCCATGCATTTAAAATAACATGAAGCAATGTCTGATACAGAGGAGGTTGAAATCTTTGTACATTTTGATCATTGAGATAAGAGTAAAACTCTTTTTGCAAACCATGCATGTCTTCAAACAAGATCTTTCAGTTTCCCTTTTGAATGTTATAATTTAATTTGATTTGATTTGATTTGATGTATTTTTTTATTTAATTTCATTCAATTTAATTTATTTTAATACAAATTTAATTTTTTTAGCATTCCTTGGAAAAGCATGCTCATTTCTCCCAACAGGAATATCTATTAATACTTCAGACTGACAGCTCTTACTGAAATGAATTGACAGTATCAACACACAAAGTTTGACAATAGAAATATTCGTTGAATTTTCACCGTAGGTCTGGAACCAGTTGAAGGAAGTTCTTGACAAGCTTGCCGCATC
>LD349291.1:92910-107289 GCA_001465055.1 Ptychodera flava | reverse complement strand
GTTTTTTGTAAGCTAGTACCTGCTTGACACTCTCAAAGTTCCAAAGTTACACAAAAAGCCTGTAAAGTATTGAGCAGTGTCGCCAAGCTTTAGTTTTTTCGGTGTGCTAATTCCAGCCTTATTTTTAAAGTGTCTTGTGACCCCAGGGTCTGAAATGTTTCCCCATTATCTGTCTAGGTTGCACAGCTTCAGAGAGATCTGAACGACACCTCAATACGGATGCAAGCAGCAGAAATACAGCTACGAGAGACTGCGTCGGTGAGAATTGACCTCCAACAGAAAAACGATGAACTTATCAGGCTTCGGAATCAAGTTCAAGATGAAAAACTTCAAAGGTATGTGACGGATACGTCAACAAATAATCACAAAATACTCATTTATGATATTCTTTCATTTTGTTTAGAGTCTGTGCAACTTACCCAATAACCATCCTTGTCCCAGAGACAAAGACAGTATTTTAAAGGGGCAGTAACTGTACACTTTGAGTTCTTTCCATTCCAACACAGACACACACACTGGCTGCAAAAAATTTTTTTTTATAATTTTTTTGTGCAACCCCTGTTGTTCCTATGTTGATGTTCCTAATGTGAAGTTTACATCCTTCTGCAATGGTTACCATGAACCAATCATGCTCCACTCATGAGTCAATCACATGTCCATCATGTGCCAATCATGTGATGATCACACGCTTCAACGCTTTCCATTTCAGGACTATGCAAGAACAAGTGTTGGCTGACCTCAAACACCAAATGAACACAATGAAAGACAAAGAAGGCAAACTGTACGATGATCACATGGATCTGCAGTACAGACTTCTTGACACTGAATCTAAACTGAACATCACAGAGGACAGAAGTAGATCAGCGTCTGATATGGTAAATACTTAGTTGCCAAAAAATATTGTATCCAGAATATCTTGATAAAATGTCCATAACAAGAATGAAAGTCCAGTGTATATTTGGTCCTTTAAATGAAGATCATATCATATACACTGGACTGTGAATACAAAAGTTTCCAAAGTTTGGTATGCTCATAAAATGATAACTCCCTTTTTGAAAGAGAAGAAAAGTTGTTGATATCTTTGTTGTGGAAGGTAAAGAAAATCAGTAGTTGAGTTACAGGAAGATACTGTAAAGGAAAGAAACACTGATATTTCACATCATATGACAGTCTAGTTACGTACTGCCACATTAAATGGGAAAATTATTGGAAAATTTAATGACAAGATTGATAGAGAGAAATTTTACTGTAAGGGCCATAAAACATTGTGTGTGACAACAACCTGCAGAATAGCCAGAATTCCATCTGAGCTAAATTTGATTTCAAATCTCTGTAAACTTCTCATTTTCAACCTGTTAACCCCTATTTCCTGTGGACAGGTCCACACTCACCATTGATAACAATGGGTTGTGGGCCAAACCATTGTGATGAAAGGGTCAAATATCATAATTTATCTTCTTTTCCTTTGCAGCACCAGATAGCAGAGAGCAGTAAGAAGGCTCTGATGGAACAAGTCATTCATTTACAGAAAGAAGTGGAAACATTACAGATTGATTTGTTAAAATCCGGTGAAAAATTAGATTTCCAGATCAGAAAATATGACGAGAAGAAAACTTACTGTAAAAATAAATTACAACATGCAAAGTAAGTTGATGAGTGTTAATAACGATTTTATGAATTCTACCTCTATTGATTGATTAATTGATTGATTGATCATTAATTGATTCATTAATTAGTTTATTTGTTTATTTACTATTTTGAAAATACATCGCAATATCTCAGACAATACCTGATGCTGTTGTCTGAACCAGATAGAAGTTTTGATGTTTGGTGTGGTGTGGGGAAACTTGTGCTTGTTGAGTAAATATGAAAAAGTTGGATGGCAAAGCATACCAAAGAACAATCTGTGAGAGTGGTGAGGAAAGTAAACAGCACATAATTTAAAAGTTATGAATATCAAATGCAATATATTAAGAAAATCTATGGCACAATTAATTTGCCGGAACTGTGAACCAGGAGTGTACGGTAGTTACGAGCCAACTTTGCCTATTCTGGCCAGAGACTTTTTCTCAGAATGAATAATGAAATTTCTAGTTGAACCTCCCCGTCACACATCCATCCTGACTTGGTCACAGTACTCTTTCATGCATTGAAATTCCCACTGTATAAAAATTCCCATTGAATTTTGAAGATTAAGCTACACCCCTCTAAACCATTAATTTGCAGCTACCCATTACCTTGTGCAGTTTCTATTGTAGCAACCACTCATTGAATCCTACAAAGTCGAGGCTTCATTTCAGCATCTGTCACAATCTCACACAAGGCGGTATGAATTACTTTTATGCTTTTATTGAAACAAGTTTGCTTTTCACTTGTTTCCGGCAGAGATGTGTTTGCCCGTCAGAAGAGGATTCTAGGCGATCACTTGAAACAACTGGAGGACGACAACACACGTACAAAGATTCAACTAGAGAAAGAGTTGCAATGGAAACACGATACAGAGAACAATTATCAAAAATTACTTACTGAGAGGAGAGACCTCCTAACAAGGTAACAACAGTATTCACTTGATATCTTCTCTGAAAGATTTTGGAAGTCTGTGATATGCCCAAGTCATAATACCACTGTGCAGTACCAAAGACATATTAATATGAATTATATTGATATTTATATATTCATATTAAGCTATAATGAAAAAATCTCACAACAAAGTTATTAGTACCACAGGGGAGACACTATTGTCTCAAATGTGGACATATTTTCTAGTTTAATTAGCTGTTTTATACCTGTACCTGTATGTGAATCAACTTACTAGGCCCATTAGCTGTATTTTCTGAACATTTTTTTACTATTTTTGTTTTGTGTGTCAGATGCAAGTTCTTGTCCTACTCCCTAAAACAAGCTGAAACCCCAACTATTTAGCTTGTCACCATAGCCTCTATATAATGTAAAATGCACTGTTGTTGTTTACATTTGAATTCTAGTCAATAAAGGAATTTACCTCTCAACAATACCAATGCAGTCTACACATGTACAGAGTTGACAAGCTTAATACTGCGTTTTTCAACATATGTACTTTGGGGAATAGAACAAGAAACTTTATGTGGTTGACACATAAAACAAAAAATCATCAAACGTTACAGCTAATCACCTGGCCCTTTCAAGTAACTAAATTGAATCAAAAAACATAAACTGTATTCAGTAAGAAGAGAGACACGAGAATCTTGTGAACACACTATTCAATTTACAAAAAGAAATATTTTTGCAAATTTATTACATCCCAAAAATGCCCACCAGGTGTCCATATCATTACCTGTTGCACTCTTCTCTATATTCCCAGGCAATCAGAACTTGAGGAGTCGTACAGAAATTCCAGTACTTCTCTGACAACCCTGGAATACAGAGCCAGGTATCTGGAGCAGGAGAACTCCACACTCCAGAGCAGACTAGATTCCTCAAACCGGCAGAAAAATGTACTGGAAAAACTGCTGAAGGAATATAAATTGGAACGGCAGAAAGAGGTAAGAGAAAAAAATTGACACTTTCTGAGTGGAGATTTGCGATATGCCTGTCTGTCTGTCTGTCTGTGTGTCTGTCTGTCTGTCTGTCTGTCTGTATGACTATTTGCTCAGACTAACAGTCTAAGTGTGCATTTGTATAAGCTAAGCTGACACTGTGTAGGATACACATCCTTGTGCACAGGTTAACAAGGACATAAGTGTACATGTTTTGTGTGTGAAACGTCATGTGGGTGTGTCTTTGTGTCTGTGTGTCTGTGTGCATACATGTATAAATAGGTATATGAGTAACTGCATAGATGAACCGCTTATCTATCTGTCCCCTCTTATCTGTGTTATGACCTCAAACAAAGTTTCAATAAATCCTTTAAAAAAATAATCTATATCAGAGTTCGTAATAGCAAACTAAATATGTTATCCATAACTAGATGATGAAGATCACAATATCTTGCTTGAAGAATCCTTAAGGATGCTATTTTTCACCATGGCACATCAGAATTTTCCTAATGTTATTTCTTGTATGTTATCACAGGATATCACGAGAGCCATCACTGGCAGCAGTATGTTGATGTCTCCGAGACCTGACACACCAGGGAGCAGTACCTATGTCAGACCTAGCAGCGGAATAGGCACATCATTAGGGTAGGTGTTGATAACGGTACAGTGCCCTTCACATCAATGTTTCTCGAAATCAGGTATCTCAATCAGTGTTGATAATGTAGTTCGTATTTTGTACAAATTGTGCATACGTAATATTTTTTTTGCAAATAGTTTTCTAGATCTCAGCTTGTCGATATGTCCAGACTTCCGCCGACAATTTTAGCAGAAATACAGATTCAAGGGTGTTACAGTATGCTCAGTACTGTTTTTCAAAGGCAACACTTTGTCTTGAAAACCAAAGGATGCAAAATATTGGGTAGTTTGCTCTGCAGTGTTGACAAAGTCTTTGATTTCACTCATTATCAACTGTCTTTTCACTCTCATTTTTTCTTTCAGCCAAAGTTTCAATTCAGGCGATCTCTTGTCTGACGGACTACTTGGCTTGAGGTCACCCCCTCCTCCGGTCAGCTCTCCCTACGTGAATGGCATTGGGTCAAGATCGTATCCAATGTCACCGGGTAGTGTCAAAACCAATGAGGAATCTGACAGCGGAAGTATGGACATCGTTGAAGAACTCTAACACAAATATAGGGTTTTTATGATGTCTTGAAAACTATGCAGAGTGAGTTGATTTATTTTTGATGACTGAACTCCATCATTTTTGCACACTTATGTGTCAAACGATCCCTTCACTATTATGTTTTATTGACTTAAAATTCTGTTTGATTCTCTACTTCATTGCAAGAAATGTGTACTTTTGGATCTATAGTGTTGAAAGGGTATTGAGATCCATCGTTACGTCTCGACCAAAATATATTTCAATTTTCCAGATATTGTATTTGATTTTTTTGCGACTGAATCTTTTCATCAAAATTTTTGTCGCAAGGACATGAAACATTGGTAAGAAGAAGAGCCTTTGTGACAAAAGCTTCCGCCAGCCACAATGAAAAGTAAAGGAAAAGTTATCCTCAACCAACAGGAATTACTTTCCAAATAACAAAATGGTGCCAAAACTTCTTTAATAACAGCAAAGTACATAACATCATCATGGCTTCCATTGTGTGCTGATCAAATTGTCTCTGACAACACTTTGTTGATTCTGAATTGCTTTCACTAGGATAACTTGCATGCAGGGGAAATACAGCCATCAAACTCATGACACAACACATAAATCTGAGAAAATCAAATCAATTTTTTTTAGGTATTCATATGTAAAAAAATGATGTGATTGCAGAATGGTGGAGTTCAGTCAGTTAATACAATGTACTTTTCTGCCTCTTGGTGGCAGTATAACTACTCAGCATTTTAATTGCCTTGCCCAGAATTTAATAAGAGTTTTATATTTCAATCTTTATATATAAGACTGTCAAGATGTATTTGTCGTCAAATTTCTGTGAATTTTTTTATTGCCAATGTCGTCCAAAATATTTATGTGTATGTATATAGTAGCAATATATATAACTTTTATACTCCATGTTAAAAATTTTATGCCAAATGGCGCCTATGCCTTGTCCATTTTATACCAGTATAACCATCACGGGATGAATTTATATTTTCTCTGTCTAAACGTGAATGACTTCTGTCCTTCACAGCAAGGCCTTGGTGGGAAATTTGTGGGAAATTTATAGATTTTCAATGTCATGTAAGTTTATTTGTTTACGTCTTCGTCCCCCCACCTGTGAAGCTTTCAGTCGTCACAGTTGTTGCTTGTAAAATGAAACCGCAGATATCTGTTACTACAAAAGATGTAAAAATTGTAAAGATATTGCAGAAACATGTTTATACACAAATGTAACTATGTACAAGTTCTTCTGATGTAATATTATGAAATATTTATTAACTATCTTACATTTATATTCCTAAAAACTATAGCTCTCCCTGTCACATCTTGTCTTTCAGTTGTACAGTTTACAATGGATGTATGTCAGTATGCCATCGTGTATCACACCAAAACATTTCAAAAAAACTTGTTTTAATGAAGGCAGCTTGCATTTTGAAACAGTAGAATACTTTGCATACTGTTGAAGGTGACACCCCTACAATATCAATGTCATTGGCCCATCGATAGTTTCCAGTCCATATTTATAACAGCAAAAGGTAAACCACATGCCTTTCCACATTTTTGATAAGGATGAATAACCATAAAAAACTTCAAATCGCCTCTTTGTGGAACCAGTGACCTTGCAGATTTCACAGTTCTGTACCAAATGGATCTTAACATTAATGTTTGGCAATAATTATCCCAGTAACCAAATACAGTATGGAAGATATTGATGAATATTAATTTATTCAAATAAGTTATTCCATTTTTGGCAGTCCGGATTAGTGATATTTTAACTACATAATTTTTTCATCTTTATAAGTTAGATTTTCGACTTACTTCGATTAATATCATAAATTATTGTGCTTTCCCATGTTTTTACAGTGAGCAGAATGTTGCATGAGAGAGACACAACTGTATTAACTCTTGCCTGAATGCAAATAATTTCATTTTTGGTTACTTTCCAGTATGTTTCAATACAGTAACAATATGCAAAGAGTATTTTTATACATCAGATGAAAGTTTTGTCAAAACTTAACATTCTTCACTTTTTTTCACAAATCTTCATAATATGTTGTTGACCTGATGTTTCTTGCTACTGACTGTTCAAAAGAGTCATTCATCACTTACTTTTATGACTAGATTCTGACGATTTTTAATGAAGTTGTGGTTTTATAAAGGCCTTTGCTTTGATAACACCATAACAAGTCGGCAGAGTGGACTATACCAATCATTAAATGACAGCCAATCAAATTACAAAAATTGTTTGAATCGTCCAATAAAAATTGAAAATGCAAATAAATCATCCAATCACTGTTTAGTAATTCGAAATGAATCAATGGTGAACTGACCTGTGAATAGCAGGAATTTTGATACCTTAATTTATGTCAGTCAAGTGATCAGACTGACCCATTGCAACAGTTTTCTTGATTTTTAACCGCCTTGAGCAGTTGTGTATGTATACATATTATGTATGTATACATATTGTGTATGTATACATATTGTATATGTATACATATTGTGTATGTGTACATATTGTGTATGTATACTTATGTTTACATATTAGTTTTTGTACAAAGACTTGAAAAAAATACTATAGCTTTTGTATTTATCATACTAGTATATGAACATGACATAATTTTCAAAGCAAAGATGAATTAGAAGTAGACAAGATAAGGTGCAATGCTGTGTGACTTTTAAATATAATTCCAATTTACAAAGTATATTCCCAACATTTGATGTGTCGAAGAATTTAAATTTTCTAATATTGTAGATGAGAATATTTTTGTATATTGTGTAATTTTTCTCACTCCATCCAAACAATAAAAAGCATTCTGACATAATCTAATGGTGTTCAAGTTTTGCTTAATTTTACCGATTTCATCAAACAATATTGGTGCAACCTGTTGTTATTTGAGCACAGAACACGGGAAATGGAGCGAAGTAGAGTATGAGTGTCTCTAGGTGTTTGACTGACAACTTTGGAGACTGAGACCAAGATGTAATTGTTTCAACCCCTGAGAACAATACACTTCTGCTTATGAGTTGATTTTAACATTCACATTTGCATGCAACAAAGCTTATTTCTCTATTTGCTGTACGTAGACACTCCGGTAAAGTAGTGAATGTGGTTTCTGCAAGTCAGACTTGGATTTGACCTTCAGAGAATAACTATCATCAAAAACTATGGCCTGTACCATGCATTGAAATATGCTTCTCAAACTTTGGTTGTTCCAGAGGTACAGTGAATGGATGGGTATTGGGCAAGAACTATAGATAGCGCCCTCAGAGTTAGAAAGAAACCGCTCTTTCGTATTCCATTTTTCTGAATCATGCCATGAATCAATTCTCGTCTGTTTCAACTGAGGCATGTTCAGTACCATGTTTGCATTAACGCTGTGTATTCTGTTTTAGGGGATTTTTTTTAACGAGGCAATGTGCTACAAGAATGCCACTAGTTCTTTCCAATTCCATTACACAGCTGTGAACAGCAAACGCATACAAACCACCAAGCATCTCAGAGTAAGGAATATAGGATCTTCAAAACCTAACACTGATGGTGAAACGGTACACATCCAAAAATTCACTCTCTGTACCATGGAGATACTCTACACATGTATGCATTACATTGAGTAATAATCCAACACTGTATACACTTAATATACTTATTGAGTATATCTTTATTGTCACAAGCTCTCATTGCATTGCTTGGATGGCAATCTGATTTGAGTAAAGATTTCTAGATGTGTCATTCTGTGTTTGATTATAATAATATGCACAACACTATACAGATGCGGTATCTACTGACTATTTATTGAACATCAATGTGTCTGTGTATCACTGATTTCATTTAATAACATTGTCTATAAATTTGACAATAGCGCTGATTGCAAATGACGTCTCATTAATATGCATAAATAAATATTTGTCTGCAGTTTCCGCATAAACGACGAAAATAAAACCCGCAATGCTAATGTTACAATGGCTACTACAAAGTCACACTTCAATCCTATGAATTTATGGCTCAGACCACAGGCTGCAACAACAGCCGCGCATACAATAACAAAATGTGTCCAAAATTAAGGCAGCGTTGTCTGATGTCGCGCACATGCAGCTACATTTAGTAACAAACCTGAAATCACAATCAACGCTATTCTGATAAGATTGCCATTCCAGAAATATAAAGTGTGTCTCTGCTCATTGCAAAAGAAGACACATAAATGTACTATGGTGTCCCCCTGAGACAATCAGTGGGGTGTGAACCATATGAAGCTGTTAACTGGATCTTGTAAGGTCAAAAACATGACACGCAAGTCTTCCCACACCTTGATCGACTCCTTAAACACTAAACGCTCACACCTGCAATACTTCATCCACGGTCATGAGGTACCCATGCAGTTACCATGAACCCCTTGAGAGCTTTAATTTTTCCCACCAAAACTTTGGAGTGACATTTTGCCAATTTTAATAAATTATTTTTTTTGTAAATTTTTTTGGATAATTTTAGGGTAAATGGACATAACATTTGATTGGCTACATTTTTTATCAAAATTTGGGCAAAAAATCTAAAAAAACAAGGATGAGGTAACATACATTGACAGTAATACTACAAGGGGTATAAGCAGGTTATGTTGTCTATATGCCAGTGGTTGCCTTCCTTTGTGAAAAATATTAACATTCATCTCGCAGAAAGCGAACTTTCTTTTGAACACATGACTTGTTTTCTCAACTTTGCTTAAGTGTGTGTGCGACATCAAGATGTTCATGGATGGTGAATATTTCATTGCGTGTCTGAAACAAATAAAATGGCAAGTAGGGAAAAGTCTGATCTTAGATGGGTTATGTTTCCTAAAACCACTTCAATACAGGGGTGGGGATTGTTCTCCAGCAATGAACGACACAGTGTTTTCAGTTTTTTTTGTTTTTATTCTTTATTTTGTCAATAAATCAAATGATTATACAGGATAATACTCACATGCACAGTCAATACATAACGTTTACCAGCACATTCACTGTGATGCACACAGATTTGCATATCAAGTCTCGCCTCACCTGTTATGCATCAGAGAGCAACTTTTCAAGGTCCACACATTTTGGTGATTTTGTCAGTGAAAGGGCCAAATTACTGAACAATCTTTTTTTTATTTTCAAAGCATAATGAGTCGTAATGAATCAAAACGTACCATGGCATTGCATGAAGGCTAATAAGTTGAACATCTGAAGCAGGTATTGTATTCAATGCACATAGTGGAATTTTAAAAACATATTCAAAATATATTTTCATGCTGAAGCTAGGGAGTCTGGCTCATATCAATATTTCAGAGCATGCACAGCCAATGAGATTGAAACACATCAGGTAACCCCTTAAGTCAGTGAAATGTGATCATTAAATATTAATCTTGTAATCTTTCATGCCAAAAAAGTGGGCAATTCAAAAAGCTATGACACAAAAAAATACCAAAATTACAATGGGCTGTGAAACCAGCCATTCAAGAAAAGGCAAAGGAAAATTATATCTACAATAACAAGTACTAAACCTATTATGCTACTCAGATCAAAATTTGTGTTACAACATAAAGATTAACTTATGGAATATCAAATCTGTGGTAAATGTATATTTAGTCTAATTGGAATATTGAAAATGTTCATGCTTTTCTGTGGTGTCACATACATAAATTGTCGACAGTATTTTTTTCAGTTATTGAAGGTTTCCTCCATGTAAGCGGACTATTTGATGGTAATCTGAAAATCATGTCAGAATCAGTTTTGGTTCATGCAAAATCAAAATACATGCAGTATTTTTGAACGGAAAAATTGGACAGAAGTCTTGAATTTGTTCTATATAAAAGATGCAGGACACTTGCGCAAAAATCGTTTGTAAAAGTTGGTGTTAAGGATTTGAGAATTCACCTCGTAAACACGCTCTCAAGATCCAGACACAGGGGAGCTGTCACCCCTCTTTCATCACCATGGTTTGTTCTGTTCAATAGTGCTCATAGTGTGACTGGACTTATCAACAAAAGATTACAGGGATGAACATTTTGAGAAAGGGCTACATGAACAAGGCTATGCATATATGTCGATTCAAAATTTTTCAATAAATACAATTTTTGCGATGCAGTTAAAAATAACCTTGCCACTCTATTTTTAGTTTCTGTTATCTAAACCTGAAGTGAAAATAAATTTCGATTTTATGATGAAATGTAAATTTACTTCAGTGAGATGAATCCCGCCTCAAAAAAAACCCAAAAATGATAAATTTCTAATATTATTTTGCTTTATTGTCCCTGTTTAAACTGAACATATGTATTATATACAATGATTCAAAGCCGTGGGGCCACATGACGGAAACACGTTTTTTTCTTGGTGGCAGACATTGTAAATTCAATGGTTTTGGGTAACTTGCGACAGATGATGGCAAAAAGCTGACATCTATGCACCGTACACGCTTTCATCACTGTACGCAATGTATAGAAAGAAGTCTTCCTCGTGGTGTTCCTAGGCAGAGAATAAGAGAAAAAGTAATAACGTGAGTATTTGTTACATGAGGCTTGTAGGCTATGTATGACAATAAACCCTTTGTGATGACAACAAAATGGTTAGTGTGTGAATATGTCCACACAGAGTCACTATTTAAAGGTATACAGTCACCTGTATCTAAATATGCCCATATATTGTCAAAGGGGCGTTCCTTGGTATTCAGAATGCCCATGTGAGGGCGCTGTTTTTAAAAAGCGACCACGCGCTTAAAATATGTGATCGATTAGATTTTCTCTTTCCATGGTAACTGTGGCAAAATTGGAACAGGTGACAGTATACCTTTAACGAGGGTAATTGTTCAAGCCCCTGTATTGGAAGCTCTGGAAACCAATTTGAAGTGATCTGGTGAAAATAAACACGAAAATCACCAAGCATTGTTCACCTTTCTACTTGCTGAGAGAACTCCATTTCAAAAATCCCACAGAGACATTGATTGTGGTGTACCGATAAGTTGTGCTGTACTCTACAGTATCTCCTACTGGGTGTATATTCTATCAGTGGTAATTTGGACAACAAATCATGCTAACATCAAGAAAAGTCTACAAGGATTTAAAGAGTAATCTTTTAACAGAAAAGCAGGGAAACTTGACGAGAGTTAAATCTCTCTATCAATAGCTTCATCAAGTGGGTATTTCAGCTATGATGAACTAAATAGTGTATGAAATTGTGATATCCAAAATGTTGATAGAACAACGACCGACACATACATGTATCAACAGACAGTCCCCCTTTTTAGCTCTAGACACTCCACACAGTTCACAGCAGAGCTTACAAATTACAAAGACCTTGGACCTACTGGTATTAGTGTGATATTCAGTTACCCATTGTAACACCTCTACCATTTGGCAAGTTATATAGTTTGTTTGTTTGAGCAAACATCAATCGATAAAATCTGACAGGATACGAGTTCATGCAGGGTCATATGACCACCACTTTATCACGACATGTATACCAATGTCAGAAGAAATTTCTACTCAATTTGACAATCGCATTGTCTTGCTTCCAGGTATGGTATTCGTTCAATTACAGATAAAGGTCAAAGATCAAACTGGTCGATAACGTATCCCTAATCCTGCTGGGTAGTATCACTTCCCAACTGCCAAATCGGTGAAAATGGGTACTGAGCTAGTTACAACCAAACGTATTGTCCCATAACATTTTCCATGTCATTTTGAAAATTTGAGTTCCACATTTCCTGCGGAGACAGGTTGTGCATAATTCTAGTTCTGGAGATGCGTGAAAGGGTGGGTGTTATAAATCAGAAGTAGAACTCCCTACCTGATATAACTGTCCCATTGTTGCACTGGTTGGAGGAATTACATTGTTTACAAAGAAAAACAGGGCATCTTCTGGTCTCAGCTGAATACGTTTCCTGATGAGGAAGTAAAACTGTCCAACTGTAAGATACAAAACACAATATGCTATTGTTAATAATAGGACAAACACTAAAATATTGCATGTGCTAAGTTATCGGTCCATATATTGCTCGATAAAGTCCTGTTTAAAGCAAAAAAAGAATCGTAATCATTTTTATGTGCGTTCCACAGCAAAAAATTTTCATTCACTTGCATTCTAGTCGTTATTTGACCCTAATCCTGCCATACAGTATCACTTCCCTATCTGCCCAGCCAGTAACAAGTGATACTGAGCCAAATCTATACATATTTTCTCCCACTTGGTATGGTATGTTATTGTAGGTTTGGTCGGTCATAATCAAATTTACAGTATCTAGGTATTCAGGACCCTAAAAATATTCAAGTTTTTGTTAAAATGCAACATCTGGGACCAGCAATGCCCTCAGCTGGTTGTAATCAACTTGATGGTGACATACAAACTTGGCAGGATTAGGGTTGAAGTTTGTAAAACATGAGACTACATTAAAACAGATCTCAAAAGAGGAACTATTATCCTGTGAAATTCATATGTCATAATCAGGTCAAGAAGATTAAAACTACACATTAGTGAAGCACAACATATCCCATACAAAGCCCCTGGGCACACAGATACTGGAAACATGGTTTTCACGGACTGGCTACTGTAACAAACCACGCCACGTGGACGTAAATACATGTGGTTTTGGCTCAACACCAATTTTAACTGACTTGGCAGATTGTGAAGTCATACTGACTGACAGGAAAAGAGTCAACTCTAGTAAACTTCAGAAGTAAGATGGCGAAGTTAACTTTGTATCAGAAGGAACATCCACTGTTCTCCAGCAACTCATCGCTTAATTCAGAGAGAAGCAGACTCTAATATTCAAAACATGAACAGTAAACCCTTGATAAGAGACAAAATATTTGATCAGTCCTTTGACCTTGCTCTACAGAAAGTCCCCAGTAACAGCATGTACGTGTTGGGAAAGGGGGAACATTTTGTTGTGATGGTAACAACCATTGTTCCATAATCCATACATTTGGGGAGGGCATCTCAGGTAGTAACAGAAATGTTTTTTGAGTAAGAAAAAATACGCTATGATTTGTCACTGTGTTGAAAAATGCTAGCTGGGACATGTCGGGTTTGGAATTTCATGACATCATCAATTTCAATAGCACAGATAAGATGACATCATCAATTTGGCACACAGGTGACATCATCAATTCAAGTGTACTGGAGTAATTCTAACGACATCATCAGTTCAAGTGCTCAGGTGTGGTTCTACTGTGACATCAATCAGTGATTCAGTTACTCACCGGCCTTCGGCAAATGGCCGGTTTTTTTGCAAAATGTCCTAAAGTTTTTTTGTAATTTCTGACAAATGGCCGGAAAAAATTGTCACAAACCAACTTCAATCGGCCAGGCCCTGAGGCACAAAGTTGCAATCCCCGTCGGCTGTAGTTTAGTGGCTGCCTCCTCAACAGAAAACTACAGCTAAAAGTAAAATGTTGTAAGATGTTGAAACAGTTCACTCTCCTTTCTACAAAGTTACAAATTCCCTGGTACGTGAAGCAAACATTGTTGCAGTTCGATAAGTCCATGAATACACTGACTCACTTATGTGAGTCCCAGTCATCTATGAGTCCAAATTTTACCTACTTTGCTTGAATAAAAATTTGGCCTGTAACTACTCAGTTTTTTAGTAAAAACCATAATTTCAAAGGAAACTTTCACAAACAGAATCATAATACAAGGGAAGAGGAGAAAAACTGAGGTTTTCTCAAAGGTCAAATCTGGGTCATCTCA
>LD349291.1:73217-83845 GCA_001465055.1 Ptychodera flava | reverse complement strand
CCTCATGGCAAAGGAGGGGTACGGTTTATTTCATACGTAAGTGGGATTGAATTAGAAACTTTTTAAAGTCTCGTTTATTGACTATACTTGTGAACAAACAAACAAACGAACAAACAAAAAAGTAACATTTAACTCCACTCTGGCTAGATCAAATTTTGTGAAATTTTCACACTATTCACAAAATTTGCCAGTTAAACGTTCTGTTTTGTTTGTTTGTTTGTTTGTTTACAAGTATAGTCAATAAATGATACTTTTAAAAAGTTTCTAATACAATCCCACCTGAAATAAAGCATAACAACATTTGCTTTTGGCAATAAAGTTCTTTCATTGTAAGTTTACTCATCATGATTTTAATCACTTTTTGAAACTCAGTGATTCAATCCCTGTCATTTAAAGGGAAACAGTCGTCGGAACTGCGCCTGTACGAGTTTCTTGTTTACAAACAATGTATTTCGTGCACGATATCTAAATGCACCTCATCATCATAGCTGCAACATTTAAATTATACGATGTAGATTGTACAGATATGTTTTAACTTTCATCGATCACCGCCGTACCTTGGATACATTGGTCGTATGGCTTCCGTACGACCATTGAGCGCATGCGCAGTTCTGTATTCCGTTGAAAATGGGAATAGATAATGTAGAACAAAGTTGTCATCTCTTTTTCCTACATATAGTCCACTTTCAAATGAAATCATATTAATATTCACAAATCAGTATCAACCTTTTATTTTTAAAATTAATACTTTCAACATTACCAAAATTGAGGTGTTCTACTCCAAACATGTACCCCAGTCACTCTTTGAGTAAGCTATTGCTACCATATAAACTTTAGACTCTTTGCTGCTTATTGATAATATATCGTGTGAGGAAGTTTTCGTGTTATCTTTGGAATTACTGCTTTGAAGAAAAAAGCTTGGTGGCATCGAACTGCCCATCGTATAAAAATCCGTGTAAAATTTCCATCTAATTTTGAAGATTAAGCTACACCTCTCTAAAACTAGAATTGTCGGTGGCGTTACACTTATGACTGTATCAAATACGTTGCTCAGTTGTCGCCTTTCATATTTGAAGTTGTATGGGCAGAGTGTCAATTCGGCAGGCCACATGCAAAGATCAGATTCGGGCACACGGAACCCAGGAATCTGGTTGTTATTATTATTGTTGACGCAACTTGATGATGCTGTTTGTATTGTTGTTTATGTTTATATTAGTCGTGTTGCTATGTTGTTGACAATAAAATTCACCGAACATAACCATTTTATTGTTGCTGCAACGTAATGTAGATATCATTAGAATCGACTACAAGAACAATATCATTATTTGACCCAATGCAACTCTCTCACAGCGGTACACTCGCTGCCTATAAGGCTGCGTTCACAAATAACGAGTGGGGACTGGTTCACAAATAACGGGGGGGGGGGGGAACTGGCGGAATCGCGATCGAAATCTTATTTTTTCAGACTCCACCTCAATATCATCAAAAATATCAAGTCCCCCTCATACATATGATCAAAACTTTCAAGTCCCCCATTGCCATATAGCCGCATATGTACCAGATCTCAGTATCATAAAGCCGTGCTACTTCAGTTTACTCCGGATTCACACACCAATTTGTCACGGCTCGATTTTCACTATCTCTGGGTTTTGGTACGGATCTGGGATCGTAATGCTTTCAGTAACTGAAGCTGACACCAAAGTTGTCGGTTGTAAGCACAATTACTTAAATCTTTATTACTAAACAGCAACGAAGACGACAAAGTCTACACCAGCGCAGCTCCATTCTCCGAACTCATCTCCGTTCTGATCTATTTCTAGAAAGTGTACAACTTAAATAGTTTCCAAATCTACATATTATAATGAATGACTTATCCTACAACTTTAATTAAATACAGATATGTCGGAAAATATTAAAGGACAGGAAATATTGTTAAAACAGGATGAAGTGTTCTTTCAACCCAAAGCTTGAGACAACGTCAATCAACCTCCGGTCGATTCTGATGGGTTTAGCATCTTAGATCTGTTAAAACAATACATCACTCAAAACAAGACAGTGACGGTTACTTCAAAGTTGGGAACGTAAACAGTCTTAGTGAATCATAGGATACTACAATCGTCAAGGGAATAGGCCTAAGGGATGCACGCAAAGAAAAAATAACATGTACGGGGCAGTTCTGCTCGCAAATGTTTGACGCAACCTGTTATTTGTAGTTTGTAGAGCCATATTCCTAAGGCAACTTCTTAAATTGATTCTTTTTAAATTATAAACGCATCGGTGGACTTTTTGGATTTATCAGTATAGGCCTAAGCCGACTTGAGTTATTCCAACTTTGTTCAGGTCAATGGCACCTGTTGACGAGCACACAAAACTTGATGACAATCATGAGAAAGTATGCAAATTGTGAATTCCTGGCTACCTTTCGCCAAACTCTGAAAAACTTATCACAATGACCTACCAAAAATCTTCTTTTTTTTTCAAAAGTACAAGACATATATATGCTGCTCAAAATTGACAATACTGGAAGGTAAAATATTCCATACTATAAACGTTTAAACTTCTGAAATTTTGGGTGTAATAATAGTAAATTTGGTAAAATAAAAATAAGTCCATTTAGTCACATATTTTTTCACTTAGAGTCTTTTTGTTCAAAGTGTTACTTTTGTGTTATTTTACGATGAGAATGTGAAAATTTAGAAAATCAAGCATGGTGACTCCATCTTGTTTAAATTCCCATATGTCAGCATTCAAAAAATTCCTGATACTTTCAAGTCTCCTGGTCTTCCATATCATGTGTTGCTCACTGGCCTGATCTTGTGTACAAGTGCATTTCACTGTCATGAGCGTCAATTTGACTGAAACTTTTCTTCAACTTCATCAGAGTCAGAGCTATCTCTGTCAATGCTCAGGTTAGGAATGCAGTGACAGTGACACTGACACTGCAGTAGCAGGGCAGCTGTATTAGCTTTGATAGTTTTGGCAATTTTTTTATGCAGTTTATACAACAGTCTTCTTGTTCTACTCCCTACAGAATGTTGAACTGTCCATATTCAGCATGCCAATACAGCCTAAGAGTATGTCTGCCGTACATTCGTATCATTCACAATTAAATGACTTTAAGTAAGGACTCTAATTCGATTATCATCCGATATTATTATATGCAGGCTTTGTCGACAAACTGAGTATTGTGTGTTTCAGCATGCTTTTGGGAGACAGTAAGAAACTGTATTTGATATATTGCACAGAAATATTGGCAAAATTATCAACGGTTGCAGCTTCTGCCCCGTTGCTAGGCCAACATGTTTGTATATTTTACGAAAAATCATACATGTTTGAAGTAAAAGTCATGAAATGTGACAGAATTGTTCTAGATTTTTAAAAATAATTATTAACAACATTAGAACAATTGGATGACATCAAATTGTTATTCATTTTTCATTAAATTACCTACCAAACCTTGGAATCCGAGCATGTAAAAAGTAAAAGGGAATAAAAAAATTTCAGGTCCCCCTATAGGTAGAGCAAAACTTTCAGCCCCCCCCCCCCTGCTACCCCCAAAATCTTCGAATCCCCCTGAATTCCTTCGGCGCCGGTCTCCCCCTCCCCCGGTTTTGTTTTTGTTTTGTTTGTTTAGGTTTTTGTGAAGGCCTGCTTTTTCTCCGGACAGAAGCGACAGCGCCCCCAGCAGAGAGTTTTGGTCACCGAGGACTAGGTCTCCCTAGCTGTGGGTCCATAGCTGTGATGTTTCAGACGGGATTCCTGCCCTTTACGGGCTGATTTTGACTTTCAGCGAAATGTTAAAATGGCAATCAAACATGGTTTACGAAAATTCAAAAGGATTTCTTATGTCGAGTCCATAGCCTTTTCGTTTGCTCACTAAGTATTTTATTCAATACGCTAAGTGGCCTTACTTGCCACTACTCATATACACATGCGGTAGAACCAATTCCGTTTGTTACCGCTAGAAATGGGTCGTTCTTCTAAAGACAAACGAGACATATACTACCGCCTGGCCAAGGAGGAGGGTTGGAGAGCAAGAAGTGCCTTTAAGCTGCTGCAGATCAATGAAGAATTCAATATATTTCAAGGTATGTATCAGATGTACTGTATGTAATGTATGTATTATACTGAGCACACACAACACAAGAAACCTCCTATAATGGATTGTTTTCGAGTGTGACACATTTATCTGCGACGGCTTTTTCCCCTTATGTATACATAGATGAGAAGAATAAAGCTAAAATCACGTGTAATTGATTATACAGGGAAAAATTGCACACATGACAAGTTGACGAACCTGTAGACTTCATGGATGGAGTCCAGATTGAGTCCGGTTCGATGCAGCGCCCTCTACGGGTAGTATGCTATCAAGCCAGTTGGTCTATCAAATTACTAAGCTTTGGTGAGCAAATCTTAGCTAAAGCCCCCTCTTCCATGTCAGCTTTCCTTACAGAGCTCTATAAGTTATAGAAGATTTTTCTAATTACATATTACCGGTATATTCACCAGGTGTGAAGAAAGTTGTTGATCTGTGTGCTGCTCCTGGGAGCTGGAGTCAAGTCTTGACAAGAAGACTAAGGTAAGACAGGTCTTTGAAATACAGCTGTACAGGGAAGGGTCAGCCTGTAAAATGTAGTAGGTTTATGAATTTTTGGGGGTAGCCAAGTTCCACTTCTGTTCCAATTTATTTCCTTAATAAACATCTCGTAGAAAAGATTTCCGCTGAGTGTATTCAGTGAACCGCTAACCAATGCTCAACCTTTTTATTGTATGTTCAGGTTTTTTGATGAAATTACAAAATGTTGGCACAAAACTAATTTATCATGATCATATTTGATGAGGAATATCAACCATCCATGTACAGTCATTTAGCTGGTATTTAAACAGATTCAAGATTTTAATTTTGATTTTATATTTCATTTATAGCATTTGTAATCCAGTTTTCTAATGAGCCAATCAAAATGATGTGACCATAACCATCACACCAGCTGATTGGTTAGTACAGGGCCACCCTAACAAAGGGTCACCGAGGTTGGTGCAATATGAGAGAACATGCTTACCAATAGCTCAAACAGTTTTCAGCTTAGACAGTTATACTTTTGAATCGGGTATGACAATTATATGCTCTCCATGGAAAGCCTGGACAATGTACAGCAAAATAGGATGGAAGTGTGTGACATAAAAAAGTCTTTTTGTCTGACAATTTTCAGAGGAGATGATGGCACAGACTCAGATGCCAAGATTGTGGCTGTAGACCTACAGGCAATGGCACCGCTGCCAGGTGTCATTCAACTACAAGGTGACATCACCAAGGTAACCAGGACATTTTATTACTGTCAGATACCATCTTGCATCTAACAGAAATCTGATTCTCAAGTTCAGATCCTGCTATTTTCATGAAAAGAAACTTTGTTTACCAGTAATATGGTCAGTGTTTTTGCTAAGGTTCTAGAACATTGGTAAATTATTTGGGAGCCCTGGTAACATTTCTGCTGTCCCCTAATCTGATTGCATTGATATACCATGTGGAACCCAGGTAACATTTTCCAGGTTACCGGCCTTAACAAAAACACTGATTGAACAAAACTATACAACATTTGCTATGAGTCTGCTTTTGATTTCATGGTTTCTTTGATGTGTTTGCCCACAGCTTTTACAACATTTTGTATTTTATTTTGAAAATCACCACTGTATTTGTTCCACAGCTGTGGGAAAAATGATTACATCAATAAAAAACATGAAAGGTTGAAGAGCTTTGTTGTGCCATAGCTCTTATAAAATATTTGTCAGTTTCCTGCAGAGTGAGATGTACCCAACAAATTGTCTTCTCTTTTCAGGTGTCCACTGCTAAGGAGATAATCAGCCACTTTGAAGGTGAACATGCAGACCTGGTTGTATGTGATGGCGCCCCCGATGGTGAGTATATAGTTCAAACCATAATTCTGATTGCTGTGTACTAGATTTGAACTGCCTCAACATTCAGTGAAACCAGTGCTATGGACGAAGCTTATTGTGTAGTGTAATGCAATCATGTGCAGTCAGCAAATGACGTTGAGTGCTTTAAGTACCTTACTTGCTTTGTTCACAACAAAACAGCAAATATATTTTTCAAAACACAAGTTTAGAAAACAAACTTGTGGCCAGGAAATTTAGGCTTTCCGAAATTGAAAATTTGCGCTGGCTTGTGCCGTATATGAGTCTGAAAGCCTTTTGAGGAGGGAATATTCCTGTGTCTGCGATAAGAGGAGATGTAGGAAACAGGACAATACCTTGTCAAATGGGAAGGTTGATTCTGTAAATCAGAGATTTGGTGGTAGAATTTATGATAAATTCAATCTATGAATAAATATGATGTTGTTGATTTTATCATTGAACTTTCTAATTTTTATCTCATCACAAAAACAGTGACTGGTTTGCATGACCTCGATGAATACATACAAGCCCAGTTATTACTTGCTGTAAGTTTTCATAATATATTCTTCCATTTCAAAAGTTTTATCGTTTTAGCCATGGGGCTTTTTATCGACAAAATATTTTCATCATTATTTTCCTATGTAGTGTAATTTTCAATTATGACAAAGCTAAAAATAAGAGGTATGAACTTGAACTTTAGACTGCTGGTATGTTAGAGCTGATAGCAAGTCAGACTGAAAGCACATTTCTATCCTTCTGATTCAAACTTAAAGGGAAACAGTCGTCAAAACTGCGCCTGTGCGAGTTTCTTGTTTACAAACAATGTATTTCGTGCACGATATCTAGATGCACCTCATCATCATAGCTGCAACATTTAAATTATACGATGTAGATTATGACAGACGTGTTTTAACTTTCATCAATCACCATTGTACCTTGGATACAGTGTTTACATTGGTCGTATGGGTGCCATACGACTTTTGAACTCAGTTCTGACGACTGTATCCCTTTAAAGTATTATGCAACAGCCACAGAATAGTAGAAAGCTTAGATTATATGGGAAAATCCTTGCGTGTTGAAAAAGTTGTAATGTGCATTTTTGTCTTTTAACTATTCTACCAAGAAAATGAATGATGTATAAGATTTTTAGTCTTTACTCCTTTGTGTTACAGGCACTCAACATCACGACACATGTTCTGAAACCAGGGGGAACATTTGTAGCCAAGGTGAGAATACTTTGTTGTACTTGACAGATTCTTATAATTCCTGAGTTAATGGTATGCAATTTGACACTTCACTACCAGCTCAATTGAACTATATATCCATCGTATCAACCAATAAAATTACTTCTCTATGTAGAATAATTAGAAAATGGAAAATTTTTTCACCAGATTTATTGGAAATCAAAGAGTTTGGTTTGCATTATTATAACATATGAATGCATGCAGAAGTTACACTGTGGTAAATCATTCCTTGTATTCCAAGTTTCCTACATCAGTCAGATTGGCAGGTGCACAGTTCAACTATATTCATAAGTAACCTTATTGATACAATAAACATTGCATTTGCATCAGTCAAACAATCCACTTATCCAAATTCCTCCATACCATATTCAAGATTATGTGTGACCTTGGAACCAGGCGATATTGCTACATCTAGAGTGACAGAGTGATTTATGTTTCATGATTATTGACACCGTCAAGACTCATGATGTGACAATATGACTTGAAAAAATCGATCAATGGAGCTGTTTGGCATAATTTTATTTGACTGGTCCACAGAACTTTGAATCTCTACCCTAGCTGGCTGCCTTGCTAGCAAATATACCACTGTACTCTGGTAGCTTTTGAAAGACTGTAAATGTGTTAGCGGTATATGAAAATGGCTGTTCTGTTCTTAGATTAGACTGAAAGATTCAGTTGTGTGCAGGCGCTCCGGCGCACTGTGACCTACAACCCTTTACCACGTGGTAAAGGGTTGTAGGTCGCAGTGCACCGGAGCGCCCGCACACAACTGAATCTTTCAGTCTAAGCTTAGATGTACTTTCATCAATGTTGAACTTGTCATAACAGAAGTTGTCTTTGGCTGCAAGTGTATGGTGTGTCTAACCACAGATTCCTATTAACAAAATTCAAAGTGCATTGATTTGAAGTTTTTATTTGTCTCTCACAACAATCTGAATAACATGACAAACAATTTCATACTTCCTGATCTTGTGTTGTTTTTGGTCAAATATCACTATATATACTCTCACAGTAAGATGTATATTTTGACAGATATTCCGTATGTTTTGACAGATATTCCGTGGAAAAGATGTAACTCTCCTCTACTCCCAACTCAAGATCTTCTTCCCAAAGGTGACAATCGCAAAGCCAAGGAGTAGTAGAAATTCAAGTATAGGTGTGTATTACAGTGGGTTTCAATTCAGAGCCACAACTGTGTGTGTGAGACAGTTTTAGTTTCAGCAAACATCTTCTAACTTTCAGCAGTAATTTTAACTGAAACAGCTACGTCGTAGATCATGTGTGACCAACTGTTCAACTATCGGTCGAGACAGAGTGTCCCTATGCTGGTTTACTGAACTAATCAATGAGTCGGTGACTTCGGTGAAATGTGTGGTGATACCCGGGCTAATCGTTTATATTGTATGTACAATGTGTCTGTCTCTCACACAGAGTTGTGGCACTGAATTGAAACCCACTGTGTATTGATTGTTCCATTCTTTTGCTCAGAATGGTGGATAAGTCCACTGAAGTATTGAGGCCATAGTGTTCAATGTTGTCCATCAGTAGTGGACAGCAGGTATCCCAGGCTGGCATATATGATGCATTTTAGATGCACCACTAATTTGAATAATTTATGACAAAAAGTAATGCTGTCAACCACTGAACAGTTTAGACTGAGTTCACTGCTTTTTATGAGAGGAGAGTTAGAGCAATGAGGCTTCAGAAACACTTTAGTCTGCAGCCCACCAATGGCAGCCTTGAAAGATTAATGTAGCTCTGCATGGAGGTTGCTGACATCTTTTATAGATCTCAATGAAAGTTGTAACAGAAACAGCTTTGTGGAGACTGCATGTTTTGTCTCCAAAATACATAATTCTATTAAATCAGGGGTCACATTAACTCTTTGCTTCCTGTACTTCCTATGTGTGAGAAGGACCCTTACTTGTAATACACTCCACATGAGAGGGACTGATCTTTAGCGATCACTAGTGCAATTCCTTCTTTAACCTATTCTTCCCTATTCCCTGTGAACAGTTCCTCAGTCTTCATTTAATATAATGGGTTTAGGCTAAACCATGGCAATGAAAGGGTTTATTGATAAAGGTAAAACCAGACTCTGTTTACATGGAAAGAATGTCCCCTTAGTTTGTAACATTTTTAGTCTTAACTTTTCCAGCTGTGTTTATACCAATTAACAACAATCTAATCTACTGTCTACCTATTTCTTCAAAACAGAGGCGTTTGTTGTGTGTCAGGATTATTCACCACCAGAGGGCTACGTACCAAACATGTCAAATCCACTGTTGGACCATCATTATGGTGAGTCTTCACAAACCTAACATTTTTTGAAAGACCAGATTTCACACCCGCGACAATTAATCCATGCACATACATTACTCTTTTGTCAAGGAGAAATAGTCCTAGGATGTGTTGTTTGAATATGATTGTGTAACAGTTGTGTTGGTCTGTGGTGACAAAAGTTATACATGACCAAAGAGTTAGAGAAATCTACATTTTATGAACATGTAGTACACTTCCTGAAATTGACTTGTACCACATATTCAAAGTTGGATGTGTCGTTAGAATATCATTGAGTGTAACAGTTGCGTTGATCTGTTGTGACAAAAAATTATGGATGACCATGGACGTTTTTCTCGAGGGTGTATAGGATGACCAAACATTTAGAGAAATCTACATTAACCGTAATACACTTCCTGAAATTGGCGTGCACCATATGTGCAAAGTAATCTCACCCTTTTGCAGATCAACATTTTTTGGTCAAATAAACTGTTTTTCCAGAAGTTGGCTTTTATAGGGCACTTACATGTAAGTGTGTAGCGGTATGCTCTTTACAAATGTGTATGTTCTTTACAATTTTATTTTCCACCAAGTAGCCAGTGGACTAACTTTTCCTACCAGGTAAAAGAAATTTCAAGTCAACTGTATTATGACATGCAAGTTTCTTCCAAAGTTATACTGGCTTTCCAATCTAGTAATTGACATTTTCTTTGCAGATGTTGATTTCAACAGTCTAGAAGGTCCAAATCGTGTCATTGTACCATTTCTGGCATGTGGTGATTTGAGTGCCTATGATTCTGACAGAACCTATCCACTGAAGGTAAGTTTAGAAGGTGTGTGTGCATGTGTGTGTGTGTGTGTGTCTGTGTGTAGAGACAGACAGACTCAGAGTGAGATTTGCATAAGATGAAGGGTGTGACAAGCATTTTTGTTCACCAAGCAACATCACACAAAATATCGCAATCTAAATATCTTAGTTTCATGGGCAGTAATTATGTGGGGGATGACATCACAAAATTCACTGGTATCAACAAAGCTGTAATATGATATACATTGTACATGCAATAGAGATTATCAGAGAGCCTCATTGATCTGTTCATTGATTGATTTGACTCATTGCACCTCTGTAGTGGACAGTTTCTCATGAGAGATCAAATGCTTGTTGTCAAAGTGATACTCCATCAATGAAAG
>LD349291.1:56145-73145 GCA_001465055.1 Ptychodera flava | reverse complement strand
CAATCAAGCCACCGTATGAGAAGGCCTGCTTCTTGAAGAAAAACGATTTGTTAGCCAAACCAACTACTTTCACTGATCAACAAACACTAGATTCTAATGGAAAGACATTGCCAGATAGTGTACAGGGAGTAGATATGAAGAGCTATCGTGAAGCTGAGGGGGTTGGAGATGAGAAAATTCACAAAGTCGAGGGGAGCATTGTACAGAAATCAGATGCTGGGGAGGACAAAGTGATTCAAGAACAGGAAGTTAAGGATGATCTAAGTCATCTTGGTGCCTGTGCAATGGATGTATCAGAAAAATCAGCCAACAAGGACTTTGTCAAAGAACTAGACACATTGTCTATAGAGGACAGCTAAAAGCAGAGTTTCAAAGAAATTCATCTTCTTAACCCCTTTGGCCAGTTGTAATTGCAGTTCATTCTCTTTGTTGGCAATTTAGAGCAAAAGAACTCTACTTCTTTATTGTAGGTTTGAGTTGATAGGACAACACAGTTTCCACCAGATTTGGTGTGAGCCAAAAAACTGCAAAAAAATCATGGCAGGATTTTGACGTTTCAAGACCATTCTAAAGCCAAAAGTACTGTCATTTCCTAGTTTCAGACTGACATGTTGTACGATCCATGGACAAACAAGCAGTTAAAATTGCATGATTGAGCAAAGTGTCGGGACAGGTCACTCACAAGGCTTTTGTTATGAACCCTGGTTGTATTAGAGAATAAAATTTTACTTGAGCAGAGGTAAAACCACCTTTTTTGGGTAAAATACTACAATAATAATATCAACAAAGAATATTTATCTCAAAATGGAGCCTTAGGTGCAGGACAAAACTATACAACTCCCAAAGAAATCTATCAAAATTGTGAAAAAGTCTTGTACACTATTCAGACCATTTTGCTGAATAGCGAGTGGCAATGGCGCTTGCTTTAAGGAGGTACACATGCATATACAACCAAACATGAGGGATACTTTAACACCTAACCATCACAATTTAAGTAACATAAAAGAAAAAGCAGATTTTAAGAATATGTCATATATATGAAGCTGCTGAAAGTTTCCTTTTTGTAATAAAAAAGATTATTATACATCTACCATCGAGAAGAAAAGAATTTTGCGTGCGCTAAAAAAGCTGTATGGAACGCCTGTTCCGTAATACGTACGGTTTCAAGGCACCCCATCCCCAGCGGCTGTATCTGCACGTTCACTGTTGAACGGTTTCAAGGGACTCATTGGACGTGTGCCAGAACATGTCTCGCGCGCTCTGTAGGTACGTGTGTAGTGCACACACACACTGTTCAGAACTGACAGAAGCGCGTCCGAGATAGCATTCCACACTTGCGCTATAAATTAGAAGAAAAATTCTTGACATTGCTTGAAAGCGGTCACTATTCTGACAATTTGTTTCCCTAGTCAGGAATGTAAGGTTATTACGAAAATACCGTAGAGGATGCACTCGGACATTGGCGCTGCGCATCGCCCTCCTCTTCGCGTCGGGCGATATGTCCTCGTATATAATTTTTAAAGTTGCGTCTTCTGCTTCTTCCTTAACAATTCATATACTCTGTTGGTTCATAGATCCTACTGAAAAATTATGATCTAAGGTTGGTTCACAAAGTAATAACTTCTTTATAACTATAATAATCACTCCAAAACAAAGCGAGGTGATTTATTTTATAATCAGAGTTCATGAGAAAGTTATAGGAATAATGACAAACAGACATGCACACTACGCTACGGAAGTGCTCACAATTTTTTTGCTGATGAAACCAAACAAGTTGACTGGTGATGATTGAACAAACCTTGAAAGCTGAAAATATAACCATTCCATCATTTCTTCAATTATGATGAGCTATAGATTGAACCACACAAATCACACACACTTCATCTACTGTGCACGTTGCATAATGTAGAAAATACCACAATTATACGGTGTCGCTCACATTTGATCAGAATTGGTACATACCAGTATGGGTACCAAAGATCAACAATAAATGTTGTTTCTATCTGTTCAGTGCAGGAAAATTCTACGTTCAATGTTATGACAATGATTTCTGCACAGTACAACCAGAAAAACAAGTTGACAAAAGTTGGACACGCTGCTACAGAGAAATAGATGTTTTGATCAAAAAAGGGCAAAAATTGTCCTAAAAACACAAATAATATTGAACTTTCACCACATTTTTTGCAAACAGCTTCTCAGCTTGTCAAAAGATGATCTGCAGCAATTCCCGAAATCTATCAGCAATATAAATCACTGGGCCATATGTACATGTATGGTATAGTTACAGCACGCAATCTTATTTGCACTAGTGATATGGATGTACATTGTATCCTCAGACAGCATCGAACTAAAATAAATTATAAATCTGAAAATTTACTCAGAAAAAAAATTAGCACAGCTTTTCTCATTTGGAAAAAATTTTATTTAGAAATTTACAATTGTAAAACAATGTTCACAATTTCATTGTGACCACCCCCTCCCAAGATCTAATGGTCCGTCCCTTAGTTTTAGCAGGTCTGTTAATATGTAACAGTTCATAAACAATGACAGGAAATGACTCAAGCTCAGTGGAGTTGCATGCTGGCATGCCACCACTCCTACATTTGCAGAATTTCCCTTTTTCTTACCTCATTTGCACATTTTCGACACTGATGTGTTCATTTGAACAAATTCACATCTCAACCCCTACATCTACCTGTACACCAAATACTGAGACGGTAGCTTTGGCGGTATGGGAGCCTTTGTGTGTGACGGACATACATCCGCACGTACCCACAAATATACAGACATACAGACGCCACTCAGACTCATCATATAAGCTCTTTTTGGTATTTATATATAAAACCAAATATGAGCTAAAAACTGGATGAACTTACAGACAATATAGATATACTGACCTATTCCCATTAAAGACAAAGTACTCATTGCTTGGAGGGTGGGGTGGTAACTCTTGATATTTCGTCATATGGGGTAGTGCCGCCTGAGTTGAAAACATCTACTCATACATAATCCAAAAAGATGATCCATTCATAGGAATTTGCTTGACAAGTTTGGGGAATTTTCACCTTTATTGTGTTGCATATGAAGGTCTTCCTAAAGCATGGGGCATTTGCTTTGTGATCAACCCATGTTTAAGATTTTTCAGGTGGCACATATCCCTACACCTTTTCTACTGGAGTAAAATGTAAACACCAACACCCCCCACCCCACATTGATTGGGGCATACATCATCAGATGCCATCAGCATAGCCCATGAGTAGCCATGAGATACTAGTATTTTGCTGTGCATTGCTCTTCATCTCGGGAGTCAAGGGGATATAGATATGGGGTCAAAAAGACATTTTGCTTGTGTAAACCATTGGGGGGGGGGGGGGTTAAAATTTGAATGTTTGTGACATAACAGTAGGCAATTTGTCTCTGTAAAAGACGAGAAACCATCTACTCGGAATTAATTTGTTGCTTAATAGTGTTTTACCAATGGTGGTAAAAGTATTTTTCATGTCAATTTCGATGGGTATAAGAATTAGCAGGGAGATTATCTGAGAACTATGATATTTGAAGTCATAACAGAGAATCAGCAAGTATGCCTGAAGCATGATTCCTTCTAGTATAGAAGCAACTGTGGCCCAAGTATCCTAAAACACTACTACCTCTAGCAAGGATCATTACCCTTTAGTCTTCTAGGGTTCATTTACTTTTGGGTCAAGCGTGAATTCATTTATACACCAAATCGTTTGTCCAAGCCATGTAGTCACTGGATAAAGTACTGTCCAAGTATTGTTTGGGGTCACACTATGGGGGAAGTGTTTAGTGCTGACCAAGATTCTCTTTATGGTCAGTTATTCTTCTTAAAGATTGAATCAAAAGTGGTGCTTCGTGTACACGAAGCGCCACTGACATCCACAGGAAGTCTAAATCGAGCTATTTCATGGAGTATCCAAATTACACTTATTTTTGTCATTCTGAACTTGAACTGTGTGCTAGAGTCCTGCAACTTTAGCATAAGTGGTGTTCATGGCAACAAATATTAACTTTCCTAAAGACATCTGTTTAAAATTGATGGAATTATCCTGTTGTTTACATAGTTGTTATGGAGATTTTATCTGTATTTCTCTTTGAATATACCACAATGCTGAAAATGCTTACATTGAGTTTCGTTCTCTGTCATTTGCTTTGTCATAAAAAGATTAATAAACAGTAACACACAGAAAAGGTTCACTTTTTACCAAATTCTGCATTTAATCAGGAAAACTGGCATGAAAATTACAGACAATATCATAAACTGTACAAAAAGACAAGTTATCCAATCAAATACCCCACCCCCCCAATCTCTACTGAGTTCTCATTTCAGTAGGGAGACATATCCACACCACATTATACAATGCAGAAATGAAAAAAGAAAGATAAATATACAGAAAAAGTATGCAAGGATTTTTATCTTTTTGAAAAGTTTCATCCACTGATTGGACAGTGTGGGAAATAACACAATTACAATAGAAAAGAAAAAAAATATTGCTGACCAAATGAAAATGACAAAGTTTGTCTATCTCTATGAATATCAAAACTGTCACTGTAAATGCTGACAAAAAAGACAATTTTGACAATTTGGGGCTGAAAAATGATATAGGTAATACTGAGGTACACGTGTAAGTCCTGCCAAATGAGCATCCATCATTGGATATCTGGACTGGGCTGTCTCTACAGTGTGCAGATCACAATTACATCAGGCAGTCGTATCTGTGACTCAACTTTTCTTGAACTACATAAACTGACAAATTATCTTATAAACTATGCATAACGGCAAAGGAGTATCGTTACCTCCTGTGTCTATCTCTTGATCTGTGACCGTCTGATCTCATTCTGTCTCTTTTTGATGACTTATGGACTCTCTCTTTTGATCGTGACCTTGAATACCTATGTCTATGGCGGTCCCTACTATGGGGTGAGCTACGTCTATGCTTGTAGGCGCGGGGAGTACGACTTCTTGATCTGCTGCGACTACGACTGTAAGATCTGCTGTGCTTTCGCTTGCGGGAATGTGACGATGTATGTTTGCTCCGGCTGATATGATCCCGGTCTTTGGATCTGTGGTCGTCGTGTCTCTTGTGCCGGCGCGGAGAGTCGTACCTGCTTCGGCCTTTTCGAGGACTATTGCTCAGACTGCGACTATACCTGTCACTACTATGACTAGAGGAATGGTGAGATGGAGATCTACTGTGGCTGTGTGAATTATGTTGTGGTGTACCGGATCTGCTTTCTCTACTCCGGGGAGTTCTGGAACGACTTCGATCACCATGATCCCTACCATTTCTCTCCCTGGAATAAAATTCCAAGTCAAGCATTATAGTCTATACAGGAAGTTACAAAATCATTTGATTCCCATTAACACTACAGATGACAAGTGTCATAATTCATTTGGGGGTGAAAGAGCCACTCACACAACTATTATCATATTTGACTATTAGTACCATCTTATTCATGGCTGGTTTCTCTAGAGTATAGCGGTCATTTGTGTACTAGTACACAAGACTAGCATCCAACAAGGATCACAAAAGGTTAAGACTAGTGTGTGTGAATTTAGCTTTATATTAACTCACATGGAGTACATTACTTTGGTATCTCACATGGTTCTTAACACTCAATATTGATGTTTCATTGTCAGATTTTATCATCTTGTATTCATTCTTGTAATATGCCAACTGCTATCCATATAACTAAGGTAATATTCTGAAGAACAAAACTGGTCAAACATGGGATTTGTAATACCTAACAGTAATACCTCGATTCGTAATACCTTGCATAAATCCTACACACTGTGGTGTAACACACACGTCAACTCACCTGCTTCCGACACTTCCTGCTGAATTGCCGCCACCTTCATCTTTCAACTTCTTCTTCAGAAGTTTGTTGTGTGGGGATGTGCTGCCACTTGCCTTCGGAGAAGCTGTTGAGTACAAAGGTTTGTCAAGTTCAGTCACAATGCATGAAGTACTCATGGCCTTTGCATTCGAATTCATTGACAGATTTCTGAGTGTAGATCATTACCCTATACCTTGCAGTCTACTGTTTTTTCTCATATCAAATAATCAAACAAATAGTCAAAATCAAATTCAATTTCAACTCTGTAAAGAAAATGTACTCATAAATTATCAGGACAAAACATGCCAACACTGACAGTTGTCTCTTTCCTTCATAATATTGCTTTGGGAAGCAGCTTAATCAAGACTAAATACAGAGTTTTCCATTTTAATATTATTTCCATATAATTACTGATATTACTTACATGGCCTTGACGCTGGTGAAAATCCAGCGCTTGGAGTCGCACCAGTTGACTTGGTTCCAGCTGCTTCACCTTTGGCCTTTAGTTTCTCCTGTTGCATTTTCACTCGACACTTCTCAACTATCTTGTCCAGTTCTTCGTAGCATTTCTGTGGAAACGGACACAGTATGTGAATGAGAGAGGCACAGTAAAATAAAACTTCAGCATGATGTGTCTTTGGTGAACCAGTATTTTGGTACTGCAAGAAGACAGCTCATGAGTGTATTGCTACACAAAACTGCTCTCTGTAGATTGCAGAGCCTTACATTTGATCGTCACAGTATGCAACCTAAAATTGGGTTTTATTATTACACAATGTTTACTATGCTTTCAACTGGCGTCATCTGACTGCATCTCTTTTCTATGTTGCTCAAGTCCAGCAGCTTTGCATTTTTGTTTCTACTGGTTACAGCCGTACTGATCAACGTGATTTCCACATACTCATACGAAACTGAAGTTGGCAATTATTGTAAACAGACCACCTCATGCTCTATATCAGAAAATAGTAAGTTCTATTTTGACATGGCAGTTTCCTGCAACATTTCATGATCATTGAGATTTATTTTCAGTCTAGACTATTTGAGGTTTTATTTCATGCATACCTTTGGTCTAGCATACAGCTGCAATATTGTTAAGGATATTTCAGTCATATCATCTTCTGTAGCACCAAGTAGTGTGTACCATGGAGGGCGGTTTGGTAAAGGAAGCTGTGGAGAGGACAAGCCAAGAATCAACCTCCATGAGCATCTGACACCACCGACAAATCATAATACTGCATGCACAAGCAATGTCTGTATATGAAAATTTCTTTTGTGTGACCTTGTTGGACTGTAGCAACTGTATTGGTTCACTTGTGACAGTACGCACACAGACAACTTGCTTGGAACTTGATTCATGTAGATCATCAGAGTTTGATGTTTTAACTCCTTCACTACCTTTGAACGCTGCAAAATTGCAGCATGTTAATGAATTATTATACACCTTGAGAAAAGAAAACGCCAGCAACATCTGATATTCAGAGTATGTTTGGCAAAGCAATATGAGTAGATTGTTGTGGTTAAGGGAGATGTAACACGGGCCAAAATTTTCTGTGCTCACCTTGAGTTGCCTGGCTGACAGGTAAATGCAGGCACACGCAATGGTTTCTGGGTTGTAACAGACAAATACGTTGGTACGGAGACTGTCATTCATGTAGTTCCTATAATGAAGAAAACATTAAATACTCTGGTTTAGAATGTTTACGTCAAAGTTGCCATTTTACACAAATTGAGAACTTTTTTCCTAGTACATAGATGTTCATGTTTTTCATCACTAATCCCCATCACCCTCACCTAACCACATTACGGTACTATCAACTGTTCTCCATGCCAAGCTCAACATCCACTGACAGAAATTGGTTGATAAGGGTGAGAACTAGTCAATTTCCCTATTTCTTTTTATGAAGAGAATTGAATTTTGGGGCAACAATGTATTTTCTCTAACTGCAATGCATTTGGCTTGTTTTATTCCATGCCAAGCTTTAAATATTTCAGCATCTATGCAGAACTGTGGCAAATGTAGAAAGAGGTATGTGAATGCCATTTACATTTCCATGGTTAGAGTTTTGTTGAGGATCGGTGCCTAAAACTGAGTTCTAATGATGCTCAGTCTTGGATCAGCTGTTCTGAACGTGCACAAGTTTTTCTACAGCAGTACATCATACTTCGTTGACAGAAATGTTTATTTTTGATGCCTTCAAAGTGAAGTTTCATTATCATAGTTAGGGAGAATTAGCTTGACCACTAGTTTAGGAAATGTAGCCACTTTATGCCATCATATCTCTCCACACATTTACGGCGAGATTCCTTTCCTACGCTAACTTTTGTACAAAATCATTGCAAACACCTTGTTCATGACAGCCTGTCTTTGTGAAAATTGACCAAGAGATGTCTTGAGTGACATTAATACAAAACTCATTATCATGAATGGTTGTCCTCTCATGATTTGACTCTACCAAATCAAATGACACCATTGAAAACAGTTTTCATTAACTATATGCATTTTTGGTTTTTGATTGTGCATTGGCTAACAAATATAATGACTGTCCGATTATCTAAAGCTCTCTCTGAAAGACAGGCTGCTAAATCAAAGTGCATAAAAGTTTGTAATATTTTGAATGACAACATACCATCATGAACTGGCCCCTAAAGACCTGTACTGATGTGCAAACATGCAAATTGTAAGTTAGAAAGACCATGGTAAAATACAAATGCACCAAGCTATGTCATCTGTCACTTTATTCTTAAGTCACTCTGCCCTGCATGTCAAGTTCTTCTACGTGTCCTTTGCACACATCGGTTTGTTGTTACAACTCCTTAAATCAAGCCGGCAATTTAGGTTTTGAAGTCCTTGTCAATTCCTACTTTCTTCCACTGTGCTCCCAAGTTCTGTACTTCCATACTCCTTCTTGCCTTCATGAGTCAGGGACGGTTAAAGACTGACAATGAACTCAGTCTGCAAGAAACTTTGCTGACATGGTTAATAGAAAACCAAACTTTGTCAGTGCAGCAATAACAAGAAATAAGCAAATTTCATAGAAATAATGCATTATTTCTAGTCTTACAGTCTGTCTCTCTCTCAGCTCATCGGTAATTTCAGGATCACATCCTACCATTCCAAAAGTAAACTGTGTGTCAACAAGTTTATGGAATAAAGAGGTTAATACGCAGTGTTCTGGAAAATTATTCTGATGTGCTCAGCCATGAATGATGCTTGTCTTGAAGTACAGTCACGGTTGTCTTCCATCAGTCAATAGATATAATCCTCCTTTTCTGGATTGTCCTGGGGAGTCTTCGATGAGGTGGCATTCATCCATTGGCCATGCAGTGAAAGAGACCCCTGCAGACATCAGTTGAGGACAGATGCCGCATTTTGCTTGGTGCAAATGTACTTACCAATCTTATCTAACCCCCCTCTAGGGTGAACAAAGATAAAAGAATAGCATTACTAGTTGTTCTTTTTCTCAAGTACAAGACTAGCAAAACCAATGCACAAGGACTTCTCAAATATGCTGCTTTAACCCTTTGAGCGCCAAAGTAAATTTTTGTCACCCTTATAAAATATACCTCAGTCAATTTTTGCCAAATTTTTGTTAAAACACTGAGGCCAATGAATTGTTGTGTTCATTTGGTCCAAAATTATGAGAAAAATTACAGAAAAGTTCATAAAAATTGGTAAAATGTTTAACTAAAATTTTGGTGGGGAAAAATACAGCACTCAAAAGGTTAATTTCCTCTACTAGCTTGGTTTCAAAGGCTGATGATCTCCAACAGCTATGTCCATGTCTTACAGCATAGAAGTCTTGGTAGCAGATTCTTTTTTTGTTTGCTGTGTTTTTATCTGCGGTAGTTAGCATTGGTTAAGCCAGATTGCGAACAGTTTAGACAGAAATGAATCTCAACTTACCATGCCGTCTGCACTAACTTCAGATTGCGTTCACATTCAAGAATTTGGAGATACGTAACAATCATCTGTAAATAAAAGACAGCTAAAAATTACAGCAACAATTATTTCAGCAAAAGAATTCTCTTTGTACCATTCACTACTTCTACTTGTTACATGTAAGCAGGGACTCTACAATACCATCCTGGATGAGCTGTCAAGAATATCGCGTAGTTTCTAAATTGATAATTTAAATCTTTTTATGTTTCTGAAATTTCTGTATACACTTAATGAACCCTTAAAAAATCTGAGCCTTGCAGAAAACCTACAAAGACCATAAGAAAAGATATGTGATAAAGTATTCCCAGACACAATCAGATACCAGTGATGATTTTAAGTGGGCAACAACTATGATAACAAATTTGATATTTTGAGTTTCAAAAACTTACTTTGTGTGGGTGCTTGACATGGACACAGAAGCCAAGCTCTTTCAGCACTCTTCTCTCAGCTTTGATCACGCTGTTCTTCAAATTGATGTAGTTTTGGTCCAAAACGAGTGGGTTAGGTGTCCTGGAACAAAATCAGTCTTTCAGTCAGGTGTTTGGAAGTTAACAACAATATACAACTGCATATGTAAGTGTCTTGTTTTTGTACAGTGTTGTGGGTGCATGTCTGTGGGGTGCTGGCTTGAAGAGAACAAAGAAAAGCAGACAGAACACATAGAGACACTGAATTGAGAATAGACTTGACATGGTAAAGACTTCAATCCCGATGAATTCTTCCATTGTATCTGCACATAGGTAGAACATGGGAAAGTGAGAAATTCATGGTGATATTGCAGCTACCGACTTTCGACAGAATACACTTCACACTTGTACACCCCATACTTTGTACACATTTCTATACAGCAAATACTTCAGCTAATTCTATTTTTTTCAAATTCCATCTCTGAAACTTTCAGTTATTTGAGGAAAACACAACGCTACTGAGAGCATGTTTGTATTATAGACAATCAAAAGATGTGGCATGGAATGCGGGATGAAAGCAATTTTTTGTCAAGCATTTGGAGCCAAAAATTCTTCCAACCTGTATCAAATAACACCATAGAAGGCAAAGTGTTGAAGCTCAAGAGAAATACCCCGTGACACAATTTTATGCAATTCAACTTGCTGTCACCACGGTGTTCAATTTATTACCACGCAAAGTTTAACTGCTTATCATAAAAGCAAGCTTTACCGATTAAAGTGTTGGCAATACACCATATTGATTAGCAATACCTATTCCTAATTGTTGTTAGAAATTTTAGCTCAGTCTTTCTGACTGCATCCATACACATGGAAAAGAAATGACACTTGGAATTGCTTTGCTAAGTTATGGCAAAGGGTACCAAAATATGTTCCAAACCTCTCAATTTCCATGAACAAAACCACGATTTCATATCAAAGATTCTCTTATTGGTGTATCAATTGGTTCCTATGATATGTTACTGGCTAATAGCCACTGCATTTTCTGTGCTTGATGTTTGACCTAAACTTCTTTTCAGAAGAAGAAAACACTCTCAGTAAGTTGCTTTACAATAAAGATTTGTGAATGATTTAGAGTACTAAAAAAGTCATATAAGTATTCTTGTTTTTTAAGTTCCAAATCTCACTAACATTTTCATTCCTTATATTTACATGGTTGTCTTCCTCTAATTTAATGTACGGATGTATGGCTTTGGAAACAATTACCCACACTCACTACGAGTTGATGTCCTATTCATTCACCACCACATACCAACTTTCAAATATATCACAGTCACATATGATTACGACTACTTATAACAGGGCACGCACCACGTTACACACATGAAAAGTACTTGGATAACGATGGAAATTGAGTTATGTCAATGGCATTTACAGGACAGGCACTAGTAAATGGTTGGCATCGCAACTGTAGTGTTTAAATGAGCGCATACTAAGCATATCTTCCAATCATGGTCTCTTTGGACAAGACTGGACACTACCCTGCTCGTACTAGTAATCCTAAATTCTGATAATTACTCTAAATTGCAAAATCACCATGACCATTAGGTTTGCAACTCATTTTGTTTGGTTTGATGACTGAGCAGTATGCTTTATCACCTAAATACTGCTAATCTGTTGCTCACAACAATATGAGACTATAAATCCTCAATGACAGGTGCAAAACTGATTCCTTGTTAAAAACCGAGTTCAACTGCCTATTAAGTACCAAAGTATGGAAACTATCTTCACCTATGGCATTATATGTTAGGGATAAGCTGTAAAATGCTTCAACAGGCCTTTGCAAAGTCCTACATCTAAGTCACCAAAGAGTCAGAAAGTGTCTATCAGAAAGTAGGTGTACATTCATTGTCAGTTACTCCTTCACTGATAGCTTGTGATGGGAAAAGCATTACACAGCTGCACAAAACTGGATAAACACCTACAATAAGAGACCTTGAAAAGGCACAGAGAGGTCAGGGAAAAAGATAGATTACTAATGCTAACATCAACAAAATTGGCAATTTATGGTTGTATCTCAAACTTCATTATTGCATATGCTTCTTGAAAATCATTCAATGACCAGTAAAACTGACATCTGGACAAGGGAAAATTACAACACTACATACACAGATCTTTGTTGTCCACACCTGACATATAAGCATGATTTTGAACCACAAATGTGAACTTATCTATATTTTTTGGTGGTGGAGGGATTAGGGAAGATTTAGACAACTGGCTCTGTATGATGCTTGCAGTTGATGCAAAAAAAGAATCAAATATGGAAACAGTGGAAAGGAAAAAGTACCAAAACAAACGTGAATTGTGTAATACATTCCAAAATATGACAGACAGTAAGAGATTCAAGCCTAAACTGAACTCAATTCAATACAACACTTTTGGACAGCTTTAAATTTTGAATCCAGAATCCAATCTCAGCGTCATCAAGTTAAACATCACACTGACGAATTCAAAAACAACAGAATGGTACTTTTCAAACATCGACAATAATATCTTAAGCCCAAGGACATCCTACATATTTTGATGAATGGTATCGTTTGTTTTGCACAAATTGATTTGATTCAAGCCATTCTAACTCGAGCCTGAAAAGAATTATCACTTCAAAAACATTTTTTTTTCAACTCAAATAATCTGTGGCTCAATCTACAACTCCAGAATTCTGAATTGTTCCAAATCCATGGCAAGAGAAATTGAAGCGACAGGAAGAAATTCACTTGCTTGGCTGACAAGTTTGTTTCTTTTTTTGACAAAGCATTGCTGACACCTGAATCTAGAGAAACTGTGTATGGCATGGTGGCATTTCCTTCGGGACAATCAAATTTAGCTTCATTTTGCGACTTGATGAGAACTTCAACAAAATAACTCCAGACATAGAATTGCATGCTTTATAAATGACATTAGTAAATCCAAAAAACCTTCATGGAACAAGGTCACTATGCATTACTAAACAAACTTTACTGATACTTCTTGCATTAGTATTAACTCAATTGTGTTAACTCCTGTTGGCATTACACTAATTGCAAGTTTGACCAATGTCATACTAGATATTGCCATGGCGTACATATACTTGTCTACTCTTGTACACATTTGAAACTGAAAGATGACATAAAGTAACCTCCCAAGAGAGCCCTGGAATACAGATGTATTGTAGGTGAAAACACATGACCATAAATGTGGTGCAAAGTAACCTTTGGCCAGCCATCAGCCAGACGGTGTAGTCAATCAGGATGAATGTTTTAAGATTGTTTTATATGCATTTGATACAACACTTGATTTACCTTGTGTAACTATCACAAATATTGTATTTGTTCATGAAGCAAAACAGATGAATAGAACATATCCCTTATCCAACAAAGCTCTACAGACATGTGGTAAGACTATGGGCATCTCGAAATGGAGAGATACAAACAGCTTCTCTATTTGTGTGCCCATTCTTTCATGGACATTTGTATCTACCAATTTGTTCTGTATAGTCTTCCTGTGATTAACTATTTTCTTCATATTTCAATAAATTAGCAAGAGGTACCATTTCAATGGATTTCACTTTGGTATATCTACAGTAACGTGAAGAAGACAACAGAACATTTCTTCAGATTACATGATTATGATTTCAGGGGGGAGAGTTATCTACACTTCAAACTTGGTTAAAAAAGCCAATCTAAAGCACACTAACTTTAAAAATATACCAGCACGAGCAGTGTTTGACTTTGTCAACTGCCATGGCCAAATACATGCAAGTTATGATGCCATGTCACACTAATAAGTTACTGTACTCTTCCTCTGTCAGACAAAGCTTCTTGAAAAGTACAATTCTGCTACTTAGAATGCAAGCATGTTTAGAACTGATGAAGAGTTTGAAATCACTAAACCTCTTGCGCCATTCATGTTAGGTATAAATAAGGATTTCCATACAGGGATTTATTCAACTGGACACATATGTCACTTCTGCTTTCTAATTTTCTGAAGTAATTTGCCAGTCTTTGTTTTTCCTTAAATGTAAATCCACTGAGTATGATTTGCTTTCTGTTTATTATTTCTGTCCACCTACAATATGCACCTTTAAGACACTGTCACATCATAGTTGTGGATTAGAATGTGGTAAAATTGATTTATTAAATTTCACCATATTACAAGGGGCCATAAAATTTCATGATTAGAAATCAGCAGAAAGCATTTCTGTAGATTGCAAGAATAATGCACTTGAAAATAAAGACTCAGACGTATTCAGTTTTGAAACATCTGTTCCGTCAAACTGTCAGTTTATCACTGTTCCCCCGCACAATTATTCTTAAATTAATATTTTGTGACTTGGAAGACAATAGTCCTTTTATGGGGTATCTCCACAGCATCTAATCGATCTGATGGAACAGCAGCATTTACCTGCATCACTGGGCAAAAGTGCCAGCATCTTGTTATCAAGTTTACGGTAAAATTCCTTACTGTAGTCTCTGCAACTATTTAGGAAATCTTTTTAAAAGGGCAGTCTTCAATCCCTAGGTTATCACATTAATCATTGTCGACATTGGCTGTTTCTATTATTTTACTCCTTTCTCTTTGAAAGTTGTGCACAGTTACTGAATTTGCGTAGAGATAAAGCAGCTAAAAAACCTGCCCCTTTAACCATCCCCTGGGTACAAGCCTGCAAACCATACAAGGCTTCTAATAAGGTACATTTTCCCTATATGAATATTTATATTACATAACTCATACTATCTATATTTATGCATTCCCAAAGATTAACTACAACCATGCTGTTTTTCATGATAACCTATTACTGACAAGACTTTTTGATTATATCACAGTAACTTTGTGTTTTGATAGCACACAAAAATGTGCTGGTATTATAGTTTTGCTTCACCACAGAGATTGACACATCTTGTGGTCTTCTTTCACACTTTGTAAAACTATGATCGCGAACTGTATTTGATGCTTTACTCTTTGTTGGATGCAAAAGTGCTGATGCTACAAGTCACAGTGATGACACTTTGAAGATCCTTAATTTCATAACAGCAAAAAGCCCAGGATGGGACTTCCCCATATGAACTCATTGAATTCTTAGAAATTACAGAAATTTGTCTTTGCAAAATACACACTGCGATGCTTGATTAAACTTTATCATGAACGTAGCAATTATAGATGTTATTTACCATTCAGAACTTGTCGTTTAACGTAAACTAACATACTTTACATTCAACACAGTCATAACTGCATTACTTATCAATCACAGTGATTCACAATCTTACCATTTCTTCAAGATGCTGAACAGGATCTTGGTTTGTACATGTACTTACACATCACTCTGTACAGTCTAAAGTATTCAATTAGAGCACATTTTCTCATTTGTGACTAGGTATAACCATCAACTTACAGTACGCAACAAAATACCCATGCCGGTTAATAACACAACACACATTCCTTTCAGACTTACACTTCACACATATCTATATATTGTCATCATCGACAATTTTAGCCTTTTCAATAATCACTGATGCTCCACAGTAGAGAATTATTCCCCGTAGCTTGCCTTCACACGAGATGCGCTGCTCAACATCTAAGTAGAAGTTACCAACCAACCAACCAGGGGGAGCCATGGAAGACACCTCTTGAGTTGGTTGCCATTGAAACCAATCAGCTGGTGAGGGTGAGGCTGTAAGTTTACAGCAAATGGAAAAATAATATATTAATGGCTGATCAAAACTGAGAAAAGACACGACAGTTACAAGAAAATGGAGGCACACATTTAAGTATACAGAATAACAGAGAACTAATACAAAGTATTTGTGTACAGTGTTACAATGTTATGTGTAAGTGAATGCATTGTGGATGCAGTAAAATTCATCAATAAACATGTTTGCTGAAAAAAAATGTATTCTTAAAAATTAAAAGTTCAACATATAAACCTCATTTTGCTTTCATAAGGTCAACACACAAACATGCCCCTCGCATTCTGGACTCAATCTTTTTATTTTAAAATTACTGTTCATTATCAAACAAAATGGATAACTACTCTTATTTGAGAGTACAGGAATAATTTAAGACTAATGGATCACGTATAGTCAGAACTAAAAGTAAAAACAATGGCTACAGGGAAGCTTTTTTGATAATGCCTGAATGAGAAAACGTTAACTTCTGGCATTCATTTCTTTATTAGTTCATAGAATGCAATAAATACATTACAGTTCTTCAAATCAGAATTGAATAACAAGTACAGCATCAGCCAAAGCCCTACAACTTTTTCTTTGGTCACGGGATATCCCTATGCAAATGCCAACACTTAAATTAAAGGGTTTCACAATAGCTGTTGTCCAATCTTGATCCAGCATTGATCTCTATGAGCTACAGTTTCAGTAGGACATTTCAGTGGGGCTGACTTCAACAACATTGTATACATAACTGGTACAAGATTGAGGAGACTGATGATGAAGTATGTGATTTTATTTGTACAATCAATCATCTATCAAAATAGATTGATGGACTTGGACACTTGCGAATTGCTTTTACATAGCAATTGCAACAGCTCAATGCTAGAACATTATGAACACTACCTTGGGCAGGGCATTATACATTTTTACACATCTACACAACGTGGGTCATCCTTCACAGTTTTACTTTCAACATGATCATCTCATATTTACAGCAAAAAATAATCACAACAAAATGGACACATTCCGAATATATCAAGCATAACCTTCCATTCAAACTCACAAGGAAAGATATTTACCTGTTGTTTCTCTTTT
>LD349291.1:13231-32258 GCA_001465055.1 Ptychodera flava | reverse complement strand
TATTCTATTTACTTGTCTGATGCTTCTTCGTAGTTTTTTTGATATTTGTACTTCTGTGTTTTTCGTGTTTTCAAGTTGGTGCTGTAATATGATTTTCTTTTGTCTACTCGACCTCAATGAAAAGAGGTGTTTCATCTATGGAGTTATCGAGTTTAAATAAAGATTAATAATATTAATAATATCTAAAGTCCATGCTTACGAAAAATGTCATTACTTTGCCGGAATATCCGACATACTATGTGTCTTAATTATCAAAATGTCTCAGCTCGGAGCAAACTGCAGTAAGATTAAAATTCCGTCCACGTCTAAGCTTAGTCCTATCGTCCAATATGCTCGAGTCTCCATCTATAGTCAACATTTAAGAAACAAAAACGCTGAGTTTCCAACAAAATGCAATATCCAACACGCTGTGCATATGACGAAACTTTTAAAATGTCCCAACTCGAAGCAAACAGCACTATCGTTAAAACTATGTCCACGAAAGAAATTTCAAATCTATCTCAGTCCGTAGCGTCCTCTATTGGGTGTTGCCAATGACTGGCGACGAGATGGCTGACTTTTTGTAGCCTGTTTGGCCGGAAATCGTAGGCCGGGCAGATTGGACAGTGAACAACATTTATTTGTGTTAGTACAAGAGTTCCCACACAGTTTTAATTGGCTTGTCATATTGCCAAGACTGCGTCTTACATAGCCCTGCGTACAGGTCTGTGTGTTCCCGGCGTGATACTGCCTTGTGGTGGAGGCAGTATCACGCCGGGAACACACAGACCTGTACGCAGGGCTACGTCTTACATAGATCGTCATATTGCTAATGTCTACCTTGCATGCGCAATGAACTATGCAAATGTTTGACCTGCTCCGCCACAGGACGGAGATAATGTCTGAGCTCGGAGGGAGGTCAGCGGACCCTTCTCTACACGTTGGCGAGATCGATGCAGCGCTACGGCAAATACTCCAGTTTTAGGACTTCAAACTGTAACCGGAAGCGCCCGATATCTTGCGTGAGATCCATCGTCGTCCCATGGTATAAAATTTCGATCTTCCGAATTTTCTGGTCGCTGAATCTGGCCCATAGCATCGTTTAGGTGTCGGAGCTCATCCGGTAGATTATTTTTTCTGTTGATTCCGTTTTCAAAACGTAGAAACAGTGAGTAACATTGACGTAGGTGAGATTGATGCAGCGCTGCGGCAAGTACATGCTGCATGCAAACTATAACCGGAAGCGCCCGATAAATAGTGTGAGATCTCACAGGGTCGCCTCGTGGTACAAAATTTCGATCTTCTGAATTTTCTGGTCGCTGAATCTGTTTCTTATCATAGTTTAGGCATCGGAGCTCAGCTGTTAGATTATTTTTTCTGTTAATTCCGCCGCCTTTCCGTCAACAAGTTGTTGATGAAATCAACCACTACGCGACTCTGTGTCGATGGCCCGGCGCCGACGTAAACCAGTACTGGTATGAGACGAGGGTTGATGAAATGCGGGCATTCATAGCAAAATATTTTGATCGAAATTCACACCATGCCAGATGTAAATGACTACTGGTCAACAGACGACAGATTACAAGTACCGGGGATCGCAAAAGTAATGCCAAAGAACCGATATCAGAAGTATTTTCATGTCAATGATAATGAACTCGATGTGCTTGCCGGTGACCTCAACCGTGCATGATCGTACGTTCAAAGTTCGACCTCATCTTGACCTCAGACGTTCAATTTTCTTTTCCCGCAAATTACGGTCATTTCGCCAGCTGTCGATTGATTAGGCTATAATAAAATTCAAAGGCCATATGATGCAGTACATGCAAGCCAAGCCAGTCAAGTAGTATTTCAAAGTTTAGATGCTTACTTGTCCCCTTAGCGGATACTGTCTGAGCTTCGATCCCCAGAATTTATTGGAAAGAAAGGCGGACGTCACGGTACAGGCGCCAAAAAGAGAACTATCGTACCCTCATTTTTTTGAATTAAAGACACTTTATAAATAAATACTTTTATTTTGTTGTAAATTTGATAATTTTGTGTTCGATATTACTTTTACTTTATAATACGTTTAAAAATGATGCAAACATTTCCTCAATGTGCCATGAAATTTGCACAAGCTGGTTGATGATATATAATAATATGTACGGCAAATTCTCGTCTCTATGATGCTACAACAATTGCAAAATTAGAAAAACATTGATTTTCAAAATAACATCATGTAAAAAAAGAAGAAACACTCAAATTATGTGTTTTGTTTATTTTTATTTCATCTGGGACTTCTTACCTGAAAAGGAAAGTGTAAAACTGCGCAATAAATCAGCTGCCAGCTTCATTTGATGAGGAAAAGTGTCAAGAAATTTTCTTGATTTCCCCATAAGCAATATATCATTGGAAAGGAAATTTTATAAGCTTTAAAATAATTTCAGGTTGCTGTAGTCAGTTTTGAGCCACTTTTTTACAAATTTGGAATAAACAATACACTGTTAATGATTACAGAATATTTTAATTTTTGAGTGGGGAGTTCTGGTCTCCACTGTACATTGTTATGCAAATGAGCTGGGCTGCAAAGAGTTAATAAAGTAATCTGGCACACAGTCCATGTAGCCGACAATGAGATGCAAATGATATACGGTCAAGGTCTCCTCAACTAACTTTCAGCTGGTTCTTCACTTTCTACTATTTTTTATAGTATTTTTTACAAAGGCACAGACTTATTCTACCTGCAACTTAAAACTGATAGTGATTTTGTAGCTCATTCTTTACTATTTTTCATAGTTTTTGGTAGCCGGTAACAGACACTTCGTGTTCGTGTCGGCTACATGGACGATCTGCCAGTAATCTGAGGAACGTTCAATAAAATTGTCCCATCTCTGCTGGTAATGACCATTGAAGGAACTTTTGATTACATCACACATAACGATGCCCTCACTGCCTCTAGTGTCATGATGGCACATACTATACACATGGTTTGGTTGAATTTTAGAAATGGTATGGGATCGGGTATGTTGTTGTAATCAGCCATTTCGGATCATATAATGAAACAACTTAATGTGCACAAGAATGCAGCCATATCACGTTTAAACAAAATCAGTCCATCGAAGGACAGTGACCTATGTTTATGTTTCAAAGACATAAAAAAATCACACCAAAATTGAAATCAAATGGCTGTCTATTGACCATATGGATCATAGCACAAAATTAGTAGACATGCATATGTATGCCATAGTAACTTATCTTTGTACCAAGTCTCAACAACATTGGATAAGGAATATTTGCATATGATTAAGCCTACAAGACATGAAGAAATCCAAAAATGACCATCTGGCAGCGATATTGGGGAAAAATGACAATCTGGCAGCCATATTGGAACATGTCACGAAGTACATTGACATGTATATGTATGCCATAGGGCATGATCTTTGTGCCAAGTTTGGACGAAATCGGTGTAATGACCTTTGAATTAAGCTTCAACAAAATGGCAGTTCTGCAGCCATATTGGCTCCGATCACAAGGTTAATTGATACATGCATATGTATGCCATAGTGCTTTGCCTTTGTGCCATGTTTGAAAAAAATCAGTTCAAGGATATTTGAGTTATGGTTCAAAGACATGAAAAAATCGCAACAAAATGGCCACCTCACGCCCATATTAGATCGTATTGCAATATAATTCAACATGCATATGTTGGCCATAGTTTTATGCCTTTGTGCCAAGTTTGAACAGAATCGGTTTACGGATGTTTGAGTTATGGTTCAAAGACATGAAAAATCGCAAAAATATGGCCACCTTGAGGCCATATTGGATCTTTTCGCAAAATAAATCGATGTGCATCTGTAGGTCACTGCTATGTCTTTGTGCCAAGTTTGAACAGAATCGGTATTCAAGGATGTTTGAGTTATGGTTCAAAGACATGAAAAATCGCAAACAAAATGGCCGCGTCACGCCCATATTGGATTGTATCGCAATACAATTCTAATTGCCTATGTAGGCCATAGTGTTATGCCTTTGTGCCAAGTTTGAACAGAATCGGTTCAAGGATGTTTGAGTTATAGTTCAAAGCAGTGTTCGCGCTACCGCTTGCCAGATGGCAAAATAGCGAATTGATTGACTCATTGGCGACTCCGATGGTCAAAGCAATCACCAGACTGGCGACTCGAAATTTGCAATGTTCTTTTACTATGTTCTACCATAGACGGTCTTGCTTCTATGGTTCTCGGTTCTCCAATGTTCTGTTGCATTGTGGTAATTTTTTTACTTTTTGGGGAGCCTTTTGCCATAAACTTTGTACACAAGTGGGTTTTTTATTTGTGTAAAATGTGTCAAAAATGCGTACGTTTCCATAAGTTATCACGACCCGCAGTCCGTACAGCTGAAGTGAGTTGGATAAAGGAGACAGTCTTTTCCGTAGAAGTTGGGAGTTAAATTTTCCTTACATGCGCATACTCTGTTACCTAAAAACAATAAGCTGGGGGTCTTCAGCAATAAACGTCTCTCAAATGTTGATCTGCTGTGCATGTGACGCGTGCAATACTGAGGCCATGCGCAGGTTCCATGCCATTATGTACGTTCCTTAGCAGTATAAAGACTTCATGTTTACAGAAAAGACTCTGTTACTTAATACAGACTATGTGTATTCCAAGGCTAGACAAAAAAACAGACTGTGTTCAAAGTCCAGTGGGACCTAAGGAATGCCACTCAACAGACTCTAAATCGTCACCCGGGCCGTAAACAGTGTACCCAAATGACATGCAACCATAACAAATACACGGAATCATTTAACTGTATCGTGTTTACGCAAGAATTTCCCGCCTTTCCAGAACACTTGTCCATACAGAATTCGAACTTGCATGTAATTAATGATTGGCACAACGCTTTGTGGAACAGTGGTTTGCAATATAAATAACCAAAGCCATTTTTTGTGGCGTAACCGTGAATGAACCTTTTTACTTGCAAGCAGGTGTACATGTTTTATTTCCATGTATTTCCGGTCATGCAGTGCAGTGCAGGTTGAGTACGTCTTGTCACATCGTTGCTGAGTTTTACTCTCTTGTAGCCATGGGTTGCAATCAGTATCAATGTGATCATGGCATGCCAGCCAGTTCATGAAGATCGTGAGAATTTTAATTTTTTCTGTAATTTTTCTGTCCTTTACAATTTGCTGGTGAATTTTTGAAAGTGATTGAAAGTTAGAGTGGTGTTCAAGAATCATGCACGAAAGCTTTTAAGTGAGGTATTCATTTTATTGAAGTAAGCAGCACTGAGCCTGAGGGTACATAATGATTAGAAAGTGGCCGACTTCTGAAATGTTTTGTGTATCATCTCTCTTGCTCATGACTCTATGTGTTCAGTTATATGACCTTTGACCCTCTAGTATATGTGATCCTTGCCCCTGTCCCTAACAAATCTGGCTACTTGTGTCTGGCTACTGAATTAGCCAGAAAGGCTAATCAGCTTGAGTAGCCAGAGCAAACCCTGCAAAGACATGAAAAATCGCAAACAAAATGGCCGCCTCATGCCCATATTGGATTGCATCGCAATACAATTCGACATGCATATGTAGGTCATAGTGTTATGCCTTTGTGCCAAGTTTGAATAGAATCGGTTTAAGGTTGTTTGAGTTATGGTTCAAAGACATGAAAAATCGCAAACAAAATGGCCGCCTCACGCCCATATTGGATTTTATCGCAATATAATTCGACATGCATATGTAGGCCATAGTGTTTTGCCTTTGTGCCAAGTTTGAAAAAAATCGGTTCAAGGATGTTTGAGTTATTGTTCAAAGACATGAAAAATCGCAAAAATATGGCCACATTGCGGCCATATTGAATCGTATCGCAAAATAAATCAATGTGCATCTGTAAGTCATAGTGCTATGCCTTTGTGCGAAGTTTGAACAGAATCGGTTCAAGAATGTTTGAGTTATGGTTCAAAGACATGAAAAAATCGCAAACAAAATGGCCGCCTCACGCTCATATTGGATTGTATCGCAATATATTTCTACATGCATATGTAGGCCATAGTGTTATGCCTTTGTGCCAAGTTTGAACAGAATCGATTCAAGGTTGTTTGAGTTATGGTTCAAAGACATAAAAAATCGCAAAAATATGGCCACCTTGCGGCCATATTGAATCGTATCGCAAAATAAATCGATGTGCATCTGTAGGTCATAGTGCTATGCCTTTGTGCCAAGTTTGAACAAAATTGGTTCAGCACTGAGAAATGGCTCCGGACGCACGGACCACAGTAAGTGAGGCTACCCACAATTCCCCTTGATTTGTTCACTCAGACATTTTTTGCTAAAAGCTTTTTCAATTTTATCACTTTCTTAACAATTTTTAACTTACAATTTAAATTCAGGATTATTTGTTAAGACTATGTTCCAAAATTATTGATTATGTTTAAAATTCAAGAGTAAATTGAATGAGAAGGTGATGTTTGGAGATGCTAAAAATTGCACACTTGTCAAGATAAAGTTATCAGCAACTGAGATGGTCTCATCATACCACCTGTCAGACATGCAAATTTCCTTTGTTACGAACACTAAAAAAAATCAATACCCTTTCTTTTGCCAACACAGATGCAACTTATTCCCTTAGTTTCCTTGAAAGTATTGTGTATGGCTGTCAAAAATCTATGTCGACAAAATTACAAAATTGCTATCTCCTCCGTGGAAAAGGGGTTGATCTACTCATTATTCACAGTGAGAAATCAGAAAATTATGATGATCAGAACTATGTTGCCAGAATTTTGAAATATGGACCGAGTTGTTCTGTGTACAGAAGAAATTTGCTTCAGTTCAGTGAGTGATCTCCGTGTGTACAGATCATGGAGCATTGTGGGTAGCCTCACTTACTGTGCGGACGCACAGACGGATGGGACCCAATCTATAAGTCCATGCCGGACTTCGTCCGCGGGGACTAACAAGGGAATACAAGCCAAAAGACATCTAGTTGTACAGTGCAAGTGTTGTAAAACTACAGATACGTTATTTTTTCCTGGAAAATTTGCAGCAGAAAAGTTGCTACCCGCTGTCTCACTCCTTTGATGAAAGGATTGCTGCTACAACACAGTACAAAACACTTTCTATGCAAATACAACCAGTGTAGAATTCTTGCACTATCTCATCATGGGCAGCTGTCATAAGTTCATAGATATTGCAAAGAAAGAAAACTTCGCTGTAAAGAATTTTGGAAATTTCGCTGTTTACATCAATGACCTACTGTTTAATATTTAAACCAAGCATCCTTCTACAATACTCATACACGTGCAGAAAGTGAAAATAGATGATCCTAATTTTATAATATATGTTGAAAATATATGGAACTGCTTGAATCTACATGCTTCTGAGCTAGGTGTGCCTACTACTAACATTCAAAAAATTTCAGAGTTGGCTGTGAGAGTGTACCGGTATACTACTAACAGTCAAACAATATTTCTGAGTTGGGTTTGTGTGTATATTATACATTCAAATGACTCGTGAGCTGGGTTTGCGTACTACTTAAATTCACACGATTTCTGAGCTGGGTGTGTGAACTACTGAACATTAAAATGATCTGATCCTGGTATCACAAGTTTGTTGAGCAGCGAAATGATGGCTGAGAATAAATATTGACTGGCAAGGAGGGTAACAGCATACATTTATTGCCCAAGAGCCTGAGAGTCACCAAAAATAGTCTGATTCAGGAGGCCATAAGCCAAGGGAAGCAGACTGTCTTGGGGCAACTCTATGGCCCAAAGGAAAAAAGGTATGCTGCTACCCAAATATTGCTAGTCAATATGTGTTTGTAACATACCTCATCCAATTTTTTTCTGCAAATTTCTACATGCTGTCCCTCTGCTAATACTAAATTAGCAAATGACACAACCATCTTCTTTACACATTTAAAATGTGCACATGCACTTTCAAACTTACCAAGTTGAAAGTTATTCTGAACTCTTAACCTGTAACTGGTTATTTCCATGTATTAGTGCCAACATGATGCATATCATGTGACCATTAATTAATGATTCATGACAGACAGGTTGGACAATGTGTGTTTAAGGTAGAATGCACCTCGGGAAATATATTCAGACTCTACAACTTTAACAATTCTTTTCTGATCTACCACTTGTTGGGCCTCATTTTAAAGATCCTGAAGAAAAATTTTTACAATCTTAGTTTTTGAAAATCCAAAATTTTAAATTTCTCCAAAGTGTTAACACAGGGATGGTGCCCATTTTGAATTCCAATTACCTATAATGGTGGTAAATCTTGGGTAATTTGTTTCTCCAGTACCAAAATTTGCAAAGTAAACCCGATTTTTATTCTTGATTTTGAAAGAAAATATTTAGAAGTTTTTGAGGAAACTTTGAGCCTTTCACTTTTGAGGCGCATATTATCTTAATTGTTTCCTGTATGTGCAATACCTTAGCAATGGATACTACACATAAAGTTTGGACAAATACACATTATACTTCTGTCAGTCTCCCTCACCAACAGCCTGCCGCAAGCTCAACCAGCAAGTGAAAATAAATCGCGGCGATGTATTTTGCATCAATTATTTATGTAAATACTATTTCTTAACAGAGATTTTTGACTAATCTTCCCCTTTAATGAAAACCGACAAAGAGTTCATAACACAGTAAAGTACCTGCGACAAAAAATCCTAAATAATACAGTTGAATCAACATATAATGATGCTCTTGCCAATATTTCACACCGGACCAGTGACACCGACAGGATTAACAAGAGCACTTTATTTTGGTCTAATAGTTTCTGTATCATTATATGCACCAGAGAATGAACGGTGATTTGAATGTGTTTTAAGTTGTTTGTTTGGCATACTCACTCTCAAGGAGAGTCACACATGGAACTGTAAATTTCTTCACAATGCTCTAAGTTGAATGAATTGACCTGAAGACCAATTTCTTTGTTTTCTATCTTCTGTCTTATATTTAACAACACAATGCTATTTCCTGGATTCTGACTTTCCAAAATGTATTTTGCTAAAGCCAGCTGAATCCAGCAACTTACAATCCTACATTTCATATCATCAACATATGATGGAATGGAACTCAGCATTTCTAAAACAGTTAGTGCATGATTAAAATAATGACTACGGAAATTCAATCTTAGCTATTTTCAGATGTCCTCACTCTAATTCAGACATGCATGCAACAATAAAGTGTTGTACTTACAGTACATTCTTAATAGAGTATATATACTGGTATCAATTCTTACGTGCTATTCAGGTTAAGTGCCTTTCATTATACTCTACATCTATTCTCTGGTGATGTGTTCCAGTAAATGGCAAGGGTCTTCCATTTGAAGCCCCTGAGTATGAAAGACTTCATCATACTAAAATTTCTGGAACCTGTTCATGCTTGTCATTCTGGAATTCTTCCTTGTAATTTTACAATTTAGCACGACTGCCTCTGTGCCATACTCAACTATTTTGACCCTGGAAGAATCATGGCACCGCTGTCACCTGATTACACAATATAGGTTACAGATGAATGCTGGAATATTAAATAGGAATACTGGAATAAGAGGAATACTGGAATGACAGGAAGGCCAAAGTCTTACAACAGAATAATAACACGCATGTTTTCATCTCACCTCTTAGGGGTCTGCATAGTCATGGTTGAAATACCCTACTGGCTTTTCATTAATCTTCTCACAGTATGAATTATGGATCTTGCGCCCTCAATTAATGAAAGAACTTCCAACCTTTGTTTTCCTTACACTATTTTAAGTGATCTAAAGAACAACCTAATGGAGACACCCAGGCTTTTAAACAAGAAAATCTTTTCTCTCTTTTCTTTTTCTACCTCGGCCAGTCAGTATATTTCAATGTACATTGGTTGTAATGCATCAACCTGACCTCATAGAGCTACTTGCTGGAACATCAGTTGTTGGGTGTTTGAACACAGACTGCAGGATGTAAGCAGTGTATATTGTGTGAATTGATTCAGCCAACAGTGAACCCACTTTCACGAGAAACAATGTGAAATATAAATACAACTTGTGAGTGCATGCATGGCTATTATGTTTCTAAACAAAATTTCCTCAAATGGCAAAAGAAACTGTCATGTAACTTGCACTTGGGAAAAGCTAGCAGATAAAGAAAAGATTCTACTGGTTCATCATTAAGTCAGCACTTTATTAGAGTAATGACCTAGCTTCATATAGAGAGGGACGTATGTGTGCAGAATGCCGTTATAGGTATTGTTACTGGTAATTTTAATTGTCTATAATGTTTTTCATCAACACTCAAAGTTCTATCACAAAACCTTCAAAAGACTTTAGATAATGCTTTTCTCCCATAAACTCCTGCAACAGAAAGTACCAATGCATGCACTTTTATACATACTGATAGACTAGAATAATAAAATTCTGTACAATGTTTAAAGACCAAATGTTACAAATATCAAGCTCAAGGATTTAATTATGGTCTTTGACATTTTCTAAAATATAGTTATTATCTTGATATTCCTATCACATTAAGATTTCATAAATAACATCGAGTTGTATTTACAATTATAACACATTCCAGGATGGATGCATTATGAATAAAATATTGATGTTTTATTTTGTTATACTTTTACATCATCAATATAAGAGTTTCCATAGGCTCTGTAACCTTACTTTCTTACCAAAAGTCTGAAATTGATATCCCAGTAAGTTCAGATTAGCTGTCGGAGTTTCAAAGATGCATCATTTGAACACTTTAAATGTCATAGAGTTTTTTATGTCTCATTGCTTTACTGCATGTAAAAAATTCTGGCTCAAAGAAAAATTATTCATTACAGTAAGTGCTGATATCTAACAGTATGACAATATAAATCATAAAGAAAAACAGCCACACTTCTAATACATCAGAGTACAGAGTCTGTCACTTTAAATCTAGGCTTTCAAAATAATATTGCTAACAGGGATTTACACATCCCTGTTTCACTGACTACATTGATTGCAATCCAACCTTATAGATGTCATTACAGTCTGTTTCCTGTAATGTATTGCTGAGTAGCAAATACAATGCATTAGTCTCACTGTGTACTTCAGTGATGAGATAAAATGTTCAGTGAACACTATAAAAGAGACTACTATACTGTAACCAATCTGTCTCCGCTGACTACATAGCAAACATACAGATGCAACCAACTCTTGTGACATGTGTTTGTGCAGTATTTCACATACGGAGCATACCAGGTATATGTTCGTTGCCTCCAATAGCTCATCAATGAGAAACTACTTTATCCTTCCACGAACTTAAAAACCAGAGACTTATTTTTCATCTTTAATACAGACAATTATGTGCAATCATTGTTAATATTTTATAAAGTACTGGTTTTGATTTGAATGACATCTATCAATCATGAATCCTCAGATTTTATTGTAAGACTGAATTTACATCAACACTGCAGTGTGAGAAATGTAAGGAGGAATGAACAAAATAAAAGTGAATAAAATGCTGGAACAGCTTTATCTTACCTTGGTCTGCCTTGTTAAACTCTGAAAGATGAAATGAAATGAAAGATTGTTAAAACATTTTAATATGCATTAAAGTTGCATTAGCTGTAACTTTTAATATATTTTCCAGAATTTGGCAACTGAATTTAAGTACTGACTACTTGTCAGCATTCCATAATTGTATACAGTGTATTGTGTTGGACAGGCCATGCTTTCTTTTTAGACATTTGTTTGGGAGAGGAATCGAAAATGGGCGTTTTTTAATAAAAATTGTGAAAACTTTAAAAAAATAACTGGTACTGCCATTCTACATTTAATGCAAAAAAGTGTGGTGGACAATATATTGGCAAAAAAATACACAAATGAAAACTTCAGTTGTGTTTGGAGTTTGGGCTTCCTGTAATTTTTGTAGCTGGCATGAATATTTTCTCCAGTGATTTTTTTCACTCTGTTTGATTCTGTAACCTAAATCTATTGATTGATTTATAAACATCACTCCATGTTGTAAAATGATTTCAATGCTGATATTTACTGAAAATGATTCATCCTGACATAACATGGATTCAACAAACTGACAGTGATAGGGGGACAGTTACCAGAACCATATAAAGCATCCAGAACTAGATTAAACTGAAAAAATTATCATATTAAATCATTCTTTTATGACAGAACTACTTATTGATTACAGAAGGATTCAAATGTTTGTGAAATCTGTCAAAATCATTTTTGCCAGACAGTTGATTCATATGTATGGAGCAGAGTAGGAGTGGAGCTTTGTTAATTAATGCTGGCAAACCCTACTGTGTGCAACTCAGACCTCAAACTGAACTCTAGGAAAACAAATCAGCAACTATTCACATGTACTGACACCTGGTTTTGATGAATTAATAATTCATGAGAGTCAGCAAGTATTGCACATCATGTCCTTGCTTAGCATACCAATCACGTTTTCCCCAGAGTCCAGCATATTCATTATGTTTTTATTAAGAGAAGTTCAAGGCCAGCACATCTGTGGTGTAACAATGAATTAATATATATGGCGGGGGTTTTACTGGAAATTTAAAAAGTGATATAATGCTACAACTGAAAAAGACTTTAAAAAAACAATGAAATCTTCATGCAGCTGAATTACAGATATTCAATACAGTAACTTTAGAGTTATATTTATTTCTTGAGCAAAACAGAAAGTACACCATCAGTTCTTAAAACATTTTAATCTATTGATCATGTATGACATCACGCTAAATAATTCCATGGGCTCTTATAGTAGTAGTTTATAAGCTGACGCCTACATCTGTTAGCTTGCTCACATTCTTACATATGAAAGCAACACACGTGAAAATCCTGTTTACCCTTAAGGCTGATCGAGCCACTAAAATTTTTACCAACAATTTTTTGTTATTTTTCTCTAACAGTAAGACTTATATGTGACGATGAGATTACGACCGAAAAATCAATGTCACCAGAATAATTTGGCAACTACAAGGATTTGAAATACACGCACTTTATCCCATTCGAATGACAGAAATTATGAATCTCCCATAAGCATTGCCCAACCCGTTATATTTACTTTCAGTTCCTTTCTTAAATTGCTGCCCTTGTTTTCTTTACATGTGAACCACATTGGATAATAAATGAAAGTTTTAACTATTTTTCCGCGGAAAATGTGCATAAGAATTTAAATTATCACTTCTCAGGCCTTCCAAGACAAAAGTTAAAGCTGTTGCAAACTTAAAAGTAATGACCACTCCTTATCCATACTTTGTAGAATTATTTAGATTCCAATCCAAAAATTTTGTTTATTTTCACATAAATTATTGTTCAAATAATGCACATTATATGCATCAAATAAAAATATGGGGTCTCCAGCCTATTAACAATGCTACATCACCTAACATCTGACCCCCTCCCCATATGTGAAATAGAAAAAATTAAAATTTGATGAGAAATAGGTCTTTTTCAAATTATTTTGTTAGGATTTTTAAATACTTTGTAAATATATCGGCATTCAAACATTGAAAACTTACAACTCTAAGATAATATAATGATCATTCAATCATCATTAACAACGTCTGCTTTCATGCTAAAAGCTCTGACAATAAGTTGTATAAAGATAGGTTTCCATCAAAACCAGGATGTAATTTTCACAGTGAGCAGTCCTGTAAAGTGGACGTGCGTTGTAGAGTGCGCTTTCTATTGTTTGCAGCTATGATGATGTGGCAGGTGACTCAATCACCCTTAAAAATAGATATGAAACTGGAGTGCTTTTATGGCAACACACTCTAAACATTTTATAGAACCTGATAAGATCAAAATTATGAGATTATAAAAATTATGGAAACCATCTGATGGTGAAAAGTATTACCGGTATCTTGTAACAAGCTATTGACTAAAACAGTTTGGATCACTTTGATATTTGCGGTCCCTTTCAATAAAGTGAACAACTATCCATCAGTTGGTCAACATTTGAGTTTGAATCAACTAGTCTAGCGCCCTCAACTACCTAAAGTACTTTGGACTTTTCTTTTTCCTTAGCTTGTCTCCTCTTTCCTTTCAACTCAAGATCTGACACAACTTCTTCCTCAAAACATGGTGTCACTAAAATAAAATACACACTTTGTACCGAAGGGACAATTTATTCTGCTAATGAATACTTACATTCATTGAAATTTTGATTTCTCCTTCTAAAAGAGGAATCCATCATAATATTTCTATGAACTGTCAAATGAATTGTCAAGTGGTTTTTTGAACATTCAAGATGTAAACATAATAAACATGCAAGTACCAGTATGATGTTAGAGAGTATGAAGCCTGAATCAATGAACTGCATTGGCATTTTCAAAACCAAAAATGTGCATAAATAGTAACCAAAATGTAAATTTTTCAAAACCAGATCCCTGTCATGTCAAAATAAAATATGTATTACAGGACTGCAGAAAAAAGATATGGACAAATAAAAACCTAATTGTCTGAAAATTTGACTATCAATACATATTATAGCCCAAACTTGGGACTACCGGTATGTGCCCAAGGGTAGGTGACCATTTGCCCGATGTAAGGAGGGCAAATAGTATCCTGCCCCATGGGTACAGAGTCCCAATGATTGAGCTATTTGTATTACGTGCCTCTCTGACATAAATTTTCTCTCCAATTTTTTTGGTTTATGTACAAATGACAATTATATGCTTTACTTCCATTTTAGACAAAAATCTGTCGAAGAAATAGAATGATTTTCATCATCGAATGGAGCATTGATACATTTAAATCACTGTTCTTTGGTTTATCGAATTTTTTTTTCACATTATTTTGTAAAAAATGTATTTCCTAGGTAAACGGGTCAGTCACAATCAGGGTGCTCTAGACAGATTTCGACATGTTACGCTCTAATATAAAAAAATGTTGAGCAAAATTTAATGAAACATTGTTCTTAATACGAAACAACCAGTAGAACCAAACAGGTCCCATCGAAAAAATGGAGTTTCTGGGATGATTTTGAGCTGAGTAGTGAAAAAAGTACGCAAAAAATAGGTCAAAATGGGCGTTACACTGTTTCATCTGAAATAGCACATTTTGTAAACTCACTTTTTGAAACTGTTAGATTAATTTTTTCGATTATTCAGAATATTTAAAGTATCACATACCATTTCTTCTTTCTTTTGCAAGTTATTTCATCTTCGTACATGGATTTGAATGGAAATGGCGTGATAACAAGTGAAATTGGTGTGTCGTTACGCTTTTTATATTTTGACAACAGCATTGGTTTATCTCTCTATTATCACTTGGAAAACATTACCCTAGAATGTTTTCTAAAACATCTATTTGATTGGAAGACAAACTCTGATTAGTTGGTACTGGTTGGTATGTGTTTTAAGAACTACCCTATTGAGACAATATTTGCATACTATGTGCTTTTCCATGTCATGTGCTTCACTAGCAATGTCATAGCTGTACAATGCAACATATCTTAACACTTTTCCTGCCAAGTCCATATTTCACCACCAGGTCAAGATGGTTAAAATTAATGAAACATAGCATATTCCATTTAGTGTCAGTATTTTAACATAATACGGTACTGTACATTTGAAGGCTGTTGAAAACATAAATACTGTAAACTTGATTTTTTGGGGACTAAAGATGCTATAACAGACCAAGCCAAGTGGGTGAAAATACATCATGTTTTGGCTCAATACCACTTTTTACTGACTTGGCTGATGGGGAAGTGATACTGTCTGGCAGGAAAAGGGTTAATTAAATGGTTTACCGCACGTATGCTCGATTCTTGGCTGTGAATTGGTGTTCAATGAAACTTAAATTTGTTCTCACCATTTCTGGTACTTACGCTATGAAGAAAACTACTTATTCATGTCAGAAACATGTCTTTTGATGTAACATTGCCCTTTTGCAGGCACATATCAATTTGGGTAAAATTCATTCACAGCTAGAGCAATGCATGGATAGCATACTTTGTGATGAATTTTCACACATTTGTGTTGAAGTGTTGCTTAAAATTCTTGCTGTATCTTCATCAAAAAACTACCTGCAGATACCCACCATAATCTGAGTCACTCTAAAGTTGTCATTTGGTTATTAAAGTTATAATATGAGCAAACAATTGACCCCTTGAAACATACCAATAGAAGCTACTGGTATATTATGGTTTAAGTATACCAGTATTTATGAACAAGTCAAGACATTGTAGATGACAGACAGATCAGACACCTGGCTTTGAATGATTTCTAAATGCTTGTTGATGTCTGCAAGCAGAACCTAAATGGAAAATAGTGTGCATTTTTGAAATATAAGAATAATACAGTATTGATGCCAAAATGTAACCAATGGACTTACATAATTCACTCGTGAGAAACGTTCAAATTTATATAACATGCAAATTTGAACATTTTTTCATAAGTGATTTGTATGGAATATTATTCAATTTGTGATGTTGAGACGGTAAAAACATGGAAGGAATGATATACATTTGATCTACAAAACAAGGATATGGGACAACCTATCTAACACTACAAATTAAATTCCTGAACTTTCAGATCATTCAATCATAACTTGGCAGTAAGATACATATTCCAAAATCACATTTTTATTTTCCTTCAATTGGTAAGTAAGGTCTGATGATTGAACAGAGATAAGATACCTTGGAAAAGAGTATAACTGACAGAAAGTTAATACAATAGTTCAACATTTCACAGACACTTATGAAATTCATATAAAGTACCCCAATACAGCAAACACATAAATAATTTTACCATTGTACTGACTTAAGACCACAAACTTACCCTCATATGCTTTCACTTCTTCTCTACATTTCCTGTACTCCTCTTCTGAAATTGTCACTTCCATGGTGATGTATTCAGCATGAAGATTCTTCAACAGTTCATCAGTGATGATGGCTTTCTGGAACACTTCTTGTAGCACACCACTCTTGTATTGAGACCACAGTGTTTCAAGGGCAGCAATTGTTTCACACTCAACCACACATTCTATACACTTTTTTAAGAATCTCTTGAGGAGAATTCCATCAACCTCTCTTAAATGATCTTCAATCATTTTAAGAGCACCTTCTTTGTTGAGGTCTACACTATCATAGACTCTTCTTGCAATATGATTTAATGTCAATGTAACGTCATCGATTGGTGATATTTCATCTTTCTGTTGTGGTTTGACTTTTGTCACCGAAGCCTTCATTGATAATTCACCTACAAGCAGAGAAAAGACAGTGCAGTATTAAGTTTTAGGAATCCAATATGTACAAGTCATGTATTTCTGTTATTGTATTGTATTTTGGAACAAATATGCTAAACACTAATCATGCTCCCACATGTACAGTAATCAATTAAACATTGTGCCTCAAGGCTGGCTTAACACATCAAAATTACACTTCACAAAATAATCATCTGAAAACTCCATATGGACTACATTATGACATAAAAATGTGCCTCAGTAAATATTGGCACATACCGGTATTCTATGCCACCTGGAAACCATTGTCCTTTCTAGATTTTTCTGTTTTTCTTTTTTCATTCATTCTTAATTTATTCATTCACTGCAGGACAAATGTACAACTGACTGTTTTTTATTCTGTAAAGCATATTTCCTACCTGACAGCGCTCTCAGCCTGTCACTAGCGACATCATTGAACACTGTATCAATTTCTTTTCAATAACATGTCGATTGACAACTGGTTGCGTGTCATATTCGTGTGTTCAGATAATATGATAAATATTTCTACAATAACACTATACTGGTATATACCATTGCATTAACATATCCATTTATTTATTGTACTGAAAGTGAATCGAAGACGTTTTCTTTTTCAGTTTTGGTGACACTTGTATGTTTCAGTATATTTTGGCACAACTTGGGCAAATATTGGTGCCATTGTGAGCTGGGAATGACATGATAGTGAGCAACTCAACTTGTATCAATATTCAATAAAGAGAATATAGATTCTGTACATAATGAATTATCTTTACAATTCAGCATCATATAAAAGTGCATTGTGAACCGGTATGCATTGGCTGCAACAAATATGCAATTCAATTTTCCAATATCAATGGTCAACATCTAGTGAAAACATAGTAGTAGTGACAATTCAACAGTAAATACTTTTTACAGATGAAAGGATAATTGCTTCAAACAAATGAAATTACATGTTTATAGGATGAAAACCAACATTGTCAATGTGAATGAAAATAAATAATGGCCGTTGTGACCACAGAGTGAGATTATTCTATTTAAGTAACAGGGGGTGAAGGGTCACAGAATTGTAAAGATAATTCATTATGTACAGTAAATGCAAATTAGAAATTAATTTAAACAATACCCCTAAGTGTCAATGAAGTGCATTACAACACTGTGAAATCAACATCTGTATCAAGTTTAATCAAATTTGATGCAGTATTTCTAGACGTATCACTCTAATTACAAAAATTCATTGAATAAGCAAATCAGCTGTCCATTGATATGATACTGCTAGATATCACAAAACAAATTGATGTGCATATGTATGACATAGGTCAATGTCATTGTACCAACTTTGAATGATATTGTTTGAAATCTGAGCTGAGGCTTTGGATATATGAAATCAAAGTGAGACTTGAGTGGACACCGTGGGTCATCAGTATGTATTAGGGAGATGGTGCAGTGGCAAAGAATGTGAAATTTTCAGAAGAGTTACTTTCAGAATGTGCTTAGGAATACAATTCAGAATAACATTCAGACACTCACTATGTGAGATAATATTCTGTATATTCCAGAAGAGTCCTTTCAGAATGTGCTTTGGAATACAATTCATAATAATATTCAGACACTCACTATGTGAGATAATATTCTGTATATTCTAGTAGTAACAAGTCATTGACAATGACATAGTCCCCACTTGTAATAGGAGTATTAGTCTTGATGGGGCAGGGAAATCAGGTCATTAAGAAGTATCACTGGAGTGTATATGTTCAGATCTATGGACACATAGGTTTATGTCATTGTTCCCATTTTGAAACAAGAGGCATGTCTAAGTTATGGTTCTAAATCGGGGAAAAAGATCAGACCTCTAGCTGTATTGGCCTGCCAAGAAATACATAT
>LD349291.1:0-11289 GCA_001465055.1 Ptychodera flava | reverse complement strand
CGGACAGACGGACGGACAGACGGACGGACGGACAGACGGACACACACACAGACATTGTGGCGACATAGGACACCTTTGGTGCTTCGCACCACGGTGTCCAAAAATCATAATAAAATGGAAATGGCCACCAGGAAGCCATATTGAATGTTTCATGAAACCAATTAGCTTGCATATGTATGACATTGTTCAATGTCCTTGTACCAACTTCATATTAAATAAGTTGAGACATGTCTGAGATACCGTTCTGATTATAGACACGATAACCATGTTGGTAAGTGAGAAAAAGTACCTTATCGACAGATCATGATAACTTGCAATTGAATGCAAATTTTACACTTCAGTCACCATTTTGCTTTATCAAATGGTCTCAAATGTACGGCTTTCATTTTGAAATAAATTTTCCCTGTGTGACAAAAAGTGTGCTCTCCATATATGCGTGTTCAACTGCTGACACCGCTTACTAAAATACAATCACCATTTCATTATAAACAACCAATAAAATCGTGTTCACGATCTCAATATTTCACAATTTTGAGACTCAAACTGCCAAAAAACTTGAATTAGAAAGCAGCTTCAAACATACAACACTTCTTTTTATTTATATCACTTATTGTCTAGTTGTTCGACATCGATTCAATGGTGGCATACAGAGATGGCGGGCACGGTGTGCGAGTTAACACATCTACCCATCCATTTTTTTTTGTTTTTCATTCTGTCTGTTACTTTGTAAGTTTTCTCTTCGATTCTCTCTCACTATTCTTTCCCATTTTTTCTCTTTTCCCGCTACATTCATTGCATTTTGACAATGTCCGCGGATCCATCACCAGTAAAAACTGACACCCGTATCCATGCACTGCCTCCAAAATCAAAACAAAGCGCCTCAGTATGCATAGCCGAGGCCCGATGTATGGAACTTACACGTTCGCGACATTTCCACAAGAGAAGATGGCCGTCAAGTTTAAAACTTTGTGCATACTGTTTTGTATTTAGGAGAATTTATTTGTATTTTAGGGGGGCTACATGTTGTAGCCTTAGAGTCGCCATGGAGTCAAAGACATTAAATTAAATTTGCTAGCCCGATGAGACATTAACATTACTGTCATTTGCTGTGTTTGATGATCCTGAAAAACAAAGCCTCATGATCGTGTCCATACGTAAGAAAACTAGCGTATCGACATGATCATAGTTCAAATCAGTGGAAAATGCTGATAGTCGACATGATCATCGCATCGATAAGAAAGAAAAACTATGTATCCACACTATTAACATGTTGAGAATCAGGGGTTTTTTTTCTTATCGTCACGATGGTCGTGTCAATTATGGGATTTTTGGCTTGCCAGCACGATGATCATGCAAATAACCAGAAAATGCTTCTTATTGACACGATTGTGTCAATAAGTAACCAGATATGAACGGAATGTGCTCACGTGTTAATATCTAGTGAACAGACTAGAAAATTTTAGCATAAAAATTTTACTCAACAGAACAACGTGTGCTAATGTGACCCCTGAATGGAAGGAATGACGTGTTATATGAATGATTTGTACAGATTTTGAGTTTGACAAAATTACAAACTTAGTTATCAAGCATTGAAATTGACTGCTGATGCATGACTCGACATGTATTGACATTTATCAGACACTACTGGACGCATAAAATAATACAGTATGACATGAATTACTGCATACTTTTTGACTGTTATGAAGTTATGTAAAACAATAATTGTACCTTTGACCTGTCTCAAACTACGACGAGCAAATCAATTGTACCTTTGACCTGTCTCAAACGACGATGAGCAAGGAGATGTTACGCAACATTTGCAGACCTCAGTTTAATTATAACCAAAACACAAGAACAAAGACAGACATTGTATATTCTGACAGCAGTTCAATTGAGCACACGATGCGGAGTGGAAGACAGACTTCTGATAAGACTATATGTGTATACGGTCTACTGCCAGAGTAACTATCTCTGACGAGGATTTATTGTATTATGTTTTTCAATATTCCTGTCAATAAACCCAATTCATACCAATATGATGGACACCGACCTGTGTGAGGCGTGTAATAGGAACCATCAGATATCTGTTATATCATTATATGTAGCAGGTTTCATCAACTTTCGCACAGTACTCTCAGAGTTAAATCACTAATTACAAAACTTTATATGTAAATGAGCTAATTATTAACTTGACATGCCCAATGCTTCTCAGTACAATTAAATATTTATCAGATCAATATCTGTAGCAAGTTTCATCAAATGTAATGCTGTAATTTTGGAGTAATATCACTAATTGCAAAGTTCGTTAAATATGCAAATGAACCCTTAATTAACTCCACACAACTAAATGCTTTACACCACAATTATATATCTGTCGTATTGGTATCTGCAGCAGAATTCATCATATTTGGTGCAGTTATATCAGAGTTATGTGACTAATTATAAAACTTCATAAAATATGCAAATGAGCTATTTAATATCTTGACACTGCCCAATGCTTCTAAGTATAATTAGATATATATAAGATCAATATTTGTTGCACTTATCATCAAGTTTGGTGCAGGAATTTCAGAGTTATGTCACCAGTGTTTTGCCCAGGAATTGTAAAGGTGGGACACAGTGTCCCATGATTGTTAAAATAGGGGGACACTGAGTTACAATAGGGGGTCAATGTATGACCGAAGAATGCAAAACAAAGTCAAGTCACCAATGGCTGTTGTTTTCCATCAAAAATTTGGTATCATGAATACATACATTCATTTTAAAATTAAGATTGCTGGACGCCTCCTATAATGGTTTGTGACAAAGTCATTTTAACTGGTTGTATTTACAGTTTTGAATTGTAAAAAAAGACATCATCATGATAAAATCAATTTCATGTGCATTTTTCTTTTATGGGGATTCTTGCCAGTTACTGCATTACATGTGTTTAACAGAAATAAAGAAGATGTTTCATTACACTTATGACTCCAGAACTAGAAGTGGTTAAAGACAATAGTTTGATGCACATTGTAACCTGGGTTTTTTTTTCATTACTGCTCTTCTTTTTTATAATTGCTCCAATGACTGACACTTTTCCCTGAAAATTGCAAAAAATATAGTTTGAAAACACAAATATCTGAGAGAACTCCTTAATCCGCATGATAGCAATAGCACATTGCCATAACACTGTTTTGACAAGCTAGGTGGTTCTTGTTAAGATCAGCTACAATCGAGCTAGGGGGTCTTGACTATATAAGGAAATGGTGACCTCAATCTCTAGCTGGGTTGGCTTGCAGACGATCGGAGAGTTGTATGAGACTCCTTCTGGGGAAATTTAAGGCAAATTACTACTTTGAAAGTCAGGGATATAGTGTTTCAACAAAATTGTGGGGTTGATGATATTTTTAGGTGAAGTCATTAGCTTCACCAGTACACCAAATACACGTGCAGTCAATTCTGTTTGATGCCATGTGCCCGGGCTAGTATAGTGACTGAAAATTTGATTCTCCGTACTTCACTGTACTAGCATATATTTACAAGTAAACGTTTCATTCAAAGTTGGTGGTCAATAAAATTTGCTTTGTGAAAAGTTTGTTGTTCTTTTTTAATACAAGCCTTCTGCTTCCAAAATCATTGTCTGGTTATCGGGATCGCACGTGGCCAAGCATTTGAGTTTGTCCCCAAGGCTGCAGGGCCCAGTGGCCTGACGCACACATCGCCTTGCTCATATCATGAATCGTAGACTGTAACAGACTAACTGATTTTCCAATAGTGTTTACATTATGACTAAAAAAATAGACTAAATTTTAAATGTTTCATTGTCTCAATAGAAAAGCAATAACTGTATGGGCTATCAAGTATGTAATTTGGTAGCTAAAAAAGTAGTCTCTCTGTGGACGCTGGACTTACAATTCTAGCCCTGATTTTAGTGCGTCCCTGTGACCCATGTCCGGTATTTTTGCGGGACATTGTTGCTAATTTTGCATCAAAAGACACAAGAACGCACTCTGGGCAAAACACTGTGTCACTAATAACAAAAGTTCATTAAATATGCAAACGAGCAGATAATTGACATGATACTCACAGTGTCATCATTATGTTCTGAGATTGTCATCTGTGAAAAGTTTCATGAAATTTTGTGCAGTATTTCTTGATATATGTCTACACTGTCATTACCGTCTCCATAGGGAAACCATTGTACGGAAAAAATGATATTGCATAACTTCATTAATATGCAAGCAACACTAACCAAAATCTAATCACTTCTTGCAAGTAACATACCGGTATGGTACCTGCGTACCAAATCTGACTTGAATCTGTTCAGGCGTTTTTGAGTTATCATGTAAACAGACAGACAGACAGACAGACACACACACACACACACACACACACACACACACACACACGGACAGACAGACAGACATCGCTATGACATTAGCCCACGTGTGAACATGTGAGCTAAAAAAGACATGTTTAACGACACTACCATCATGTCGATAGGTAAGAAAAACCACTTTTTTTTTTCTCTATCGACACGATCCTGTCGATAGGTGCGACCTTGAGGTATGGCTTCGGACATGAAAATATCGTAACAAAATGACCATGTGGCAGCCATATTGGATCGTATCATGAAACAAACTGATGGGCATATGTATGACATAGATCAATGTCCTTGTACCAACTTTGAATAAAATCGGTTAAAGTCCATATATTAACTCTGAAAAAATATTTTTTATTTTTTTACTATAAACTCTTATTGGAGTCATGTGTCAAATGCTGGTGTCATTTTATTAATTTCTGTTGATAAATAAATGCAATCTTGCTATAAATTCACGGCTTGAGAAAAAAATCTCTGTTTGAACCACGCCCTCTTCTGTGACGTCACGTGAGGCAATTGTTGTGCAAATCAATCTATGCCTCCTGCAATACATACACAAGCAAAAATGGCGTCAAATATAAACTCGGCGAGCGCCAATGAAGAGATAGTTTTTGGACTCGGAGTGTATGATTCAGATGATAATGAGGAGTCTTGAGCTCTACCGTACTATTGTTCAGGAAATTCAGAGCCACGGCCGTATAGGTTTTGAGGCAGCGAGGTGCGAGGATCTCCCCAACCTGCGGATCACTATGCATGGGCCAAGCGACGAAATACCTTCAGACCCATGTTCACCCGAGCCTTCACAAGTGGGAAACACAGATAGGTAGTAATAAGAATCATTTAGGCCTTCGATTTTATGATAAATATGCCCAAACGAAATATTCTGAAAGCGGCTGTGTGAAACTCGAATTCATAACTCTGTCTGTCATCAGATGCCGATACGAGTCTGAGTAACAGGCCTGGGTAAACGAGAAGAGAGCACCCGGTATACGTACGCGCCACGTTGAACTCGGCATCGCACTAAAATGTCTTGCGTATGCCCATTGTTTTAAAAACGCTAAATAAATCATTTTTGACGTTTATGTAATAAATAACGAGATGAAACCACGATTTGTTGTTGTTGTCCACTGTGTCATGGACGTAAAATAAACCTACACTGCTGTATGCACAGTGCATACCGGTACACCGCTATTTGTGTCGGAAGTTTACCGATACAATTAGTCATCACCACCTTCCCTGCAGCTGTAGTGGCCCGGGGCCGTTTTATCCGTGATGTACCTGAATATAATCATCGTTGCTGGAGTTTTGATCTGCTTCTCCAAAGTTATCCGACGGTATTGGCACAGCAAACGACCTTCCCGCGTTCCAGAAATAACTACTGATATTCGCGCTGCGTTAGTTCCTTGAACCTACATTGTATACATTCCTTGTTGAAAGACCAACAAAACGATCTGTGAAAGTTTTTTTTCTCTTGACCATATTTGTTTATATCGCAGGATTACTAATTTTGTAATGGAGTCAGGTTGATTCGTGTATCTCCACCGATCTTCACAGTATAGTGGAGCCTAGACGGGCTCTCCGACTCATTGATACCTACCAGACACTGTGTCGTGCCGTCGTACACATTTCGTGACATCGACACAGCCTTGATTTAATCGTGTCTCGCAGTCATACTGTGTTAGTCAATATGTTTTCAAAGTTGGATCACGTATTTTGACAAGCATACCAAAAGATAGAAAGAAACCACAAAGTATTGAGATAAAAGTTTCATGCCCGGTTTATTGAAGTTAAAAAATAGTGTTTTCAATTGGCTTCAAACTCACAAAATACGGTTTCCAGTCACCTTGTGGAGATGCAAGAGACACATGTCAGACGCGACGCAACGTAGGAAATATGTCACGATGTCAACAGTAACGACACATAAATTTGTAAACAAAGGAGGTCACGGCTCTCGATCTCGCTACAGGCTGCAGCTGGATAAGGCACGATATCAACAGTTTGCATGAGCTTATCGATTGCAAGTCACTTGAAAATCAACAGAATACACTTCAGTTTAACTAAAATCTTACAAATTTCTTCATCATGCACATTGAAAGAAAACCTCAACCACGGGGACCGGAGCATTCAGCATCACGCAATGCAATGGCCATGCTGCAACCCAACACTAAGTTCAATCGCAATCAACTTGGCTAGCAAATCGCTCGATTTTTCCATAGAATATTATCAAAAAAGAGGTAAAAGTTACCGTTTCTATCACTCAGAGAGCAATAGCTGTACAGTGATATAATCGTCTTCTGTGTCTGAGTTGTAGAAAAGCTATCATAAGGTCTCTCGACTCTCATTGAGTGTACGGCATGGCAGCTGGGCAGCCGACCTGATTAAATTTTTCACGTAAACCACTGTCACTGACCCCTTCTCGGAAAGTTTGCATAAATTACTGGATCTCTCTGCTGTTAGGGTGGATGATGTCATTATTTTAGTCTTTACATGGTACTAAACTGGGTTCGAAGGGTAAACAAAAAGTTTTATGGCTTGCCGAGTTGGACAGAACGTATAGTAAGCAACCATTGTCGGGTATCGTAAACTTATGTGGCGCTGAGAGCGAGAGTATTGTCACATTGATTTAATCACCTGATTGTATCGCATCGTCCACCGTGAATTTGACAGGGGTCTTTTAGTTTGAGGCCAGTTCGCCACACTTTCATGAGCGTGGCGAACCAAGAAGACATTTTATTCGCCACCCAGCACTTTCTGTCGCATTTTGCGAATGTGGCGAGCGCCAGTGCGACCCTGTCACTGAACACTGCACTGATGGCCTCGCATGACGTCATGTCACGTGACCATTTTGCGGCCAATATGAATTCAGATTTTTTCTGAGGACCAGTATTTCGAGTGTTTTAAGTATGAAATATAATATTTTAGAAATGAATACCAAAAATAATTTTTACTTATTTGAGTATTATGGCTTTTTTACTAAACAATAGTATTAAGTTCAAATTAAACAAAATCAGGTAAATTATATGGACTTTAAGACATGCCCGAGTTATGGCTCCAGACATGAAACAACGGATCTTGACAGACGGAAGTATTGACAGACGGAAGTAGTTGACACCAGCATACTGGTTTTCAACTCTAATACCTTCTCTGTCTGTAAATAGACACGAGAAGGTAAAAAATCATAATAAAATGGCCGTATGGCGACCATATTGGATTGTATTGTGAAATAAATTGATGTGCATATGTATGATATAGGTCAATGTCCTACTCCTAGTACCAACTTTGAATAACATTTGTGTGAACAGACGAACACACTCACGCATACACACACAGATGCACGGACATGATCAAACCTATAAGTCCCCATGGACATCTAATACCAGATATGAACAGAAAATGCTCACGTGTTTCATTATATATTGCAGTTGTGTGTAAATTTAAACTTTTGCCACATGTTTGCAACTTCATTGAAACTGTTATGATCAACATCATGAACAATATTCATCACAGATTAATTCTAAAGGTCATTAAGTATACAAATATGTAATTAGCTGAAATTAAAATACTTTCTTTGACTGCTGTCATTGTATGATGTATCACCACTTTATATAACAAGTGTAATTGCCTTTGGTCAAGTCCTTTAAGCTCTGTATGCCAAACTGTGAAAGCCCATTGGATATGTAAATTATTAATTACCTGCCATAAAAATGCCAAATGACTTTCAATATTGTTTTAACCTTGTATCATCAATGTGCATTGCATGTTTCACCATCTTTGATCGACTAAATTCTGGTATACATGTACATCCCTAATTAGGAAAGTTCATTAAATTTGCAAATCAGGAATTGGTAGACGTAAAAATGCTAAATGACTTTGAATAATGTTGTATCATAGTATCTTCAATGTACATAGCAAGTTTCGTCAACTTTGGTCTGCTCAATGAAGATATATATCCTTAATAAAAAAAATTCATTAAATATGCAAATTAGGAATTAGCTGAAGTAAAAATACTTAATAAATTTCAATAAGGTTATTTCAATAAGGTTATATCATAGTATCTTCAATGTACATAGCAAGTTTCGTTAACTTTGGTCGAGTCAATTCAGTTCTATATCCCTAATTAGGAAAGTTCATTAAATATGCAAATTAGGAATATGCCGATGTAAAAATGCTTAATAACTTTAAATAATTTTAAATCATAGTATCTTCAATATACATACCAAGTTTCGTCAACTCTGGTCGTGTCAATTCAGATATATATCCCTAATTAGGAAAGTTCATTATATATGCAAATTAGCAATTATCTTTCAAGTCAATTAATACCTTTCACAGTTGACATATCCTGGTGTGATCAACATTTGTAGGAAATCTAATCAAATTTTGTGCAGCCATTCTCAATGTATATCTGGGTTTTTTAATCATTAATTATGCAAATGAGCAAAAAGTATGCAACCTTCACGCACCAAACACTAATCACTTCTTGCAATTTGCAAACTGAATCTATGTACCAGATTTGATTCTGATCTGATAAGCCGTTTTTGAGGGCCAACAGACAGACAGACAGACATACAGACATCACTGCCACATACGCTCACTTGTGTAAACACACAAGCTAAAAATTGGGTAGCCATTCTAAATCTGTTAGCAATGTAAAGTTTTCCTGTTTTCCTCCACATACACAATAGTCTTGCGTGGAAACTTTAAAAATGGCTGAACCAGACAGCGTGCAGCTAGAGCAACAAATTGCTGATATTTTTTGTGACAATGACATATGACAGTGAGTCTTTTGATAAATTTTCGAAGAACTACAAGGACACAAAAGGGAATAAGAAAGGAAGAAGAGGACACTGAGGACATAAAACATGAACGACATTGGAATTGCACCTAAAAAAAACTACTGGCAAGATGACAACTGAAGACATTTATATGTGTCTATAGTACTCAAGTTCGACCTTTGATACATTTATGCAAATTGGGCATGTTACAACTAGCAAAAATTTGTTACATTGTTGCTTAAACAAAGGAAAATTTAGTACCAGTCCAGTGTTTTCTCTGCATGTTCAGTGAAGTGGGCAATTTCTGCCCCATTCATCAAAATTAAGGGGCAAACTTGACATTTGAGGGGGCAGTATTATTTAATGCTTACTAATGACATTAAACAACATATCCTATCAAAACATGAACATAAAATGGCACTAGTATCCATGGAGACTGAAGCACAACTATGTCCTCTACTGTGTTTTCTTTTCGGTGCGTCCACTCCATGTTATGCACGTCACCAAAATTGAACGACAGGCGATATTTTGTCTTTTCTTGGGGAATATTCTGAATAGAAATAACAGCAAATTCACAGTTCACTACACTATGCGTTTGAGTCACCACCATATGGGCGTATTTGCTTGCTGTGTTTTGTGCACGATTTTCGCGCAGTCAGTAACTTTTAAAGGGCAGAAAATGGCTCGAAATGCGCAATTTGCGCAATCGCGCAGTCGAGAGAAAACCCTGCCAGTCATGATGATAGGTAACTTTATCATTAACACTTCAAATATATCAGGCATATTCGCTGTGTTGTGAATAGATCTGATATGCTAATTTTAATTTGGGCCATAAGGGTTAAAGGGTTTCTCTAAAATATAGAAGGAAACGGTTATTAAAGCCATGGTGTTGTGTCATAGTTGTAATCAAGCAGGCTCAATAGCATCTTGAGCATACTATTAGGTAATTTTTTTGAGACAAAAAGGGCTGGGTTATAACACAAATTCATGTAAAACAAGACACCCTGTTGTATACATTTATAATACCTACTATTTGAGAGTTAATCATTGTTTCATGATCATAACATTTTAGCCCTGGCAGATCTGTTTTCATTTGATATTTTAATATCATCAAGAAACGTCTGGTGATGTTCACTTCTACTTCATAAAACTGGTGGTATTCGCAAAAATATTGAAATCATTCAGAATCATATAATTTCTTAAATATTAGGTTAAAACAGTTTTAAATAGGCCAACTGGACACTTGTTATAGTTCTACTTTTGTTGCTTTGATTTTAAAACGCAAAATTACAGTTCTCAATGATGATGATTTGAAAATGGATATATGCTTACTGCAATTACTGTTGACTATTCCTCTTTGCCATGTCTCGTCATAAAATTCAATTTAAAATTGACAGTCAAGCTGAATGCCATTTCAATTAGAACACACCAGAAATGACTTTCACAATGAGGCTGTACCTAGGTTAACGGTTTGTTTTGAACAACAATCGTGTTCCTAAGAGGTCTTCATGCATTAATACATCATATGAGATGACCTAGAATTGACCGTTCAGAAACCTCAGTTTTTCTCCTTTCCTTTGTATTATGACTCTGTCTGTGAAAGTTTCCTTCGAAATTATGGCTTTTACTATCAACCTTTAAGTTAGTAGTTGCAGGCCAAATTTAATCTGGTAAAATAGATAAACTTTTGACAGACTCCAGGACAAACTGGACTAACAGAATCAAATCAAAGCCTTGGTGCATGTAGTATCAAACAGCAATGATAGTGTTGTTCAGACTGACCACTTTGCAATGGTGTAGCACCGGTGCTGGGCCCGTAAAATAACCAATGTGGACATGCTGCATCGGCCTAGGGCCGATGTAGTTTGGTCCCGGCAAGAATGGGTTCAGGGCTGACGCAAAATTTGGGCTGACGCAAATTCAAGTTTGTGGACATTGTGTTGAATTTACCCTTCATGACCCTTACTAGATTTTCTGAAGATCGCCCTCTATCTTTCTGAAGGCCCTCTGACACAAAGGTCAAGAAACTTCTTGGTAAAACAATTAAAAGGTTAAAGATTAAATTACACCCAGGCAGACACGTTTTTTCCTCCACTGTCTTACAGCAAGTAGACATGCCACGTGGATCTCACGAACACTCCAGCCAAAAGTAGGACT
>LD349285.1:104605-121898 GCA_001465055.1 Ptychodera flava | reverse complement strand
ATGTGAGGGGACACGAGACGGGGTTGTAAGTGGGATAACAGAAAGGAAAGAATTTGGGGGGGGGGGGGGGGGGGGGCAGTACACGCAGAAAGGGAAAGTATCAGAGGAGGTTGTACCCTCTCTTGCTTTGAAAAATTTGATAAATTGATGTGTGCAATGGTGCAGTCTTGTTCAGTATGAGAGGTGTTTTCAATTTGTATTTTTACTAAGTAAAACTGTTAGAACACCTCAAGGGGTGGGGGAGAGCAAGAGAGGGTGTTCCCCCTTTGGAAAGAAAATTTTCAGAAATTGATGTTTGAAATGGTGCAATCTGAGAGCTGTTTAAATTCATTCCGCACCAAAAATTGAGTAATCCCCTTCTTTATCTCCAGATTTTGAGTAACCCCCCTTGCAGGTTTCAATTTTTTGAGTGACCCCCTCCCCTCACATTCCTTCGACCCCCGCCCCAGGCCGTAAATAATGACGGCTCCCTAAAAAAACTTGAATTTAGAATATGCAAGAGCCTGGTACAAAAGGGGCTCAACTGGACTGCCGAGTAGTGCCACTGGAGAATCAAGTCGCTGAAACTCCGATAAAAAGCCGCTGAAGACAGAATAGACTCAGTGGTATAGACAGAATGTTGATGATTTTTTAGCGGAACCATCTCAAAACCAAAGACAAGCCATAACGACATCGTTCAGCTTTGATCTTCACGGGCGCTCGTGGGCTGGTTAGGCTACTTGATCGGTCAATTGTCTGCTCGGTCTGTCGATCGTGTACTCTTTTCTCTGTCATCCATTGCAACTAAAAGTTTTAGGGCATTTTTAGTTGCAGCGGAGAGCAGACCAAGAAATACGCGATCGATATATCGAGCAGACAATCGATCGATCAAGCAGACTACTCAGTGCAAGTGCACCTGTGAAGATCTTGCAACGCTACATGCTCGGTCACGTACATATTTTGAACTTAAGAGGGCGCATGTTGTCGGCTATTCAAAACAACAAAACACAGCTGTCTAGATCATAGACTGTAGAGTCTGTGGGACTAGAGCGGACTAGAATGATTAATCCTCCATATTTGCAAATGTCAAATAGTGTCTCTAAACCGTTTCAAATCCCTAGCGTGAAAACGGTATATCTCCTTGTATATTCATCTGTGTGTCTGTCTGTGTCTCTGTCTGTCTGTCTGTCTGTCTGGCCAATTCTGGATTTCTCTCTCTCTCTCTCTCTCTCTCTCTCTCTCTCTCTCTCTCTCTCTCAGGTGTCTCACCGGCAGCTCATTTTGCGTTTCTGAATTATTATAACAAGATGTCTGTTTATTTCTCTTACCAGACAACACGTTTAGCGTTCATAATCAATCAAAATATCACTAAATTTTAAGAGTGATAATTGAAAGAGCATGATTATTCTGTACATTCTCGATTCCTAACAGTATGAAAATGTAAAGTCACCTACAACAATGTCCAAGAATAATAATAAAGTTTGCTTCTTGTCAATATTTATTGTGTTACCGATACAAGTTCTGTTTCCTTTGCAATACAGGATCCAAGGGGTGGAAGATTCCACCCTGTCAGGGTTACCATTGACACGCCAATAGCTGAGCTGCCTCCTAGTTTGTACAAGTATATATGCAACAACTTGAACTCGGAGCAACCGCTTTCAGGGGATTGGAAAGACCTCGCCGGTAGGTGTCGCTATGCACTCGAGAGCTCGCTTTCTAGATCGAAACAAAACATGAAATATAATTGCATTGCCGTCAATTAACAGCAAAACATGGCAGAGTTCGTTCAGGAAATCTGTAGACATACATGCTCGAAGCCTGCAGCACCTGCATACATAAACTTTCATTCTCGATTTTCTGAGTGGTTTCCTTCAAATACTATTGCACCAATTACGCAGACATTGTGTACCATGGATTTGCCGACATTGTTCTCATTCTGCTCCTTCATTGTATTGAAATATCACGTATCAGCCATCAAACACAGCACACTGTATACAATATCCAACGTCCTTGCTGTCGAATGACTGCTATTAAAGGAATACAGTCGGAACTGTGCTAAAAGGTCGTATGGGACCCATACGACCAATGTGAACATTGTATCCAAGTTACGATAGTTATTGATGAAAGTTAAAACATGTCTGTGATAATCTACATCGTATAATTCAAGTGTTGCAGCTATCATGATGAGGTAAACAAGCAACTCGCACAGGCGCTGTTCCGATGACTGTTTCCCTTTAAGGACGACAGTTGGGTACTGAACAATAACATATGGCATAAGTCATACAATTATTCTGATTCGTTTGACCCTTGACAAGTCAAGCCGAAACGTCAAAACTCACTATTAATGAAAGGGCTTACAAAAATGTTCCGTGCTCACGTCAGCTGTTCCACAAACTTCATTCTCCCCTGAAATGTATGCATATCAGTCATATAAAAGTGAGTCGTGTGTTTTGCTTCAAAGTTTGCAAAGTTGCATAAAAAGGTGGGTCTGTGAATCATGAAGCAAGAGAGAGAGAGAGAGAGAGAGAGAGAGAGAGAGAGAGAGATCCAGAATTGGCTTAAAATTTAAGACTGCAGGACAGGCTTTCACTGAGAACAAGAGCAGAACGCTACACGCCAACAAATACAACAAGTCAGAGCATGGCGATATCTGAATAGTATTTTTTTAATTTGTTTCTGCCCAAGAACATGGCCTGTTTGAATTTCAAAAGTTTTGTTACTTAGTTTGCATCGGCTTTGTGCTGACAGTTACTGTTTGCTCTCACTCTCCTGCAGGTGAACTTGAACACACTCAGGAAGACGTCCATTTACTGAGAAACGAGATTAACCCATGCAGCACTGTTCTCAGACATTGGTCAAATTCGGGACAAGCGACTGTTCGGAATCTGATCGAGATTTTGGAAAGACCGTCCCTGGGCCGAAAGGACTTAATTAGTAAGATATGTGAAGCTATAAAAGGTGACTAGTACCAAGGAAATGAAAAATGAAGGGAATTTCGTGGCCGGGTGCCCGGCGCCAAAAACATGCTTTTCGGTTTTGTTGGAAAGACTATAATTTGATGAAATAACATACTCCTGTAAGCGATGGGAAATAGTTATCCCAGCATTCACTGACTTTGTTTGTGTACATTATCTGACTTAAGTTGACAACAGAAGCGAACACCCGCTGTTTGTGAATATGCTCACAATGAAAACAATGTGAAAGCCTCTTTCAAACAAACGTTCCTTAAATCTTTATTATGTTACCTTTATCGCCACAGGTCAGTAAGACTACCACACTCGATGATACTCAAACGATCCATACTGCTACAAGTCCTCCTTGGCAAACACTTTATTTTATGCCATGGCAGTGAAATATTGGTGTTGAAGCTACCACGGAAGACGTTTTTCCGTTCTTGAAAATCAATCAGTCTGAGAATAGATATGGCTGTAGCCCGCTCTAAATGTGTCCGATTCAACCTAAGCACGATTGGAACTAATTAGGGATGATTGGGTTTTAATATTTTGCAAATTTCTCAAAAGTGTTAGGTGTCATATAAATGAATGTTGCTATATCACAAATTACTCATAAAAACAAGTGTGTAATGTAAAAAGAAAAGCAGATGACATAATATTTGTAGATTAAATCGACATTACTTCATTATCCAATTATCCAAAATTAGTTCCGATCGTGTTCCCAGTTATATTCCTCAATTTGTTAGAGCATATGTTCATCTGCATCCTTGGCCTTCCCTCATCTAAAACGGCACCCAAACACCATCAGCGGCATACACAGCTGTGAAGACGTGGAATGTGTACATAGTCTGGCCCCTCAATATTTATCGAATAAATTCCAAAAACTAATTGCATCAAACATTTGCAGGCGTTTTAAAAGATCTGCCAATAACGAGGATATATTGTTGCATGTTTCTCGTCTAGAAACGGGAAGAAGCACTTCTTTGTGAGTAGTAGGCAATGAAACACGCTACCATTCATTATAAAAGCTGTTAAAGAAATTTGAATATTTATATAAAACTTGAGTGAAGAAATTTATCTTATTTGTATATATTTTATTTCTATGCTATGACTATTTTGTAAGCATTGTATAGTATGTGCGTTTGTGGTTTTATACATGAAATAATTAGACATTGTTGAACACACTTGTATCGAATACGAATTGACCTATTCGTTTTGAATAAAGAGTAACAAGTAAATAAAGCAATCAAAAATATTTTGGTAGCTGCCGGAAATGACGTCATTGTCTCCTACTTCTGTTCCGTCAGTAGGCGGAACTAAAAGTTTATCTTATCATTGCGCTGGAGGGGTAATTTGCGGATGCAGAAGAACACAACTGAATTTTTTGTATAATTTGACAGAGCGGTAAAAATTAATAACCGTGAATGTTTCTCTACTGCACATGCGTCAGAGACAATGTATATATTTATGAGACAACTGTGATATACAACGTACTAGTAGTTTGCGGAAGTAATAAACCGTTGTAATATCTATGGAATGGTCTTCCTATTTTTATGCATTCAGTGTTTACAAACTGTTGAGATATCCCTCAGCAGGCTGTATAACATTAATTTTCCATGTACTGTATAATTCATCGTGACTTTGCAGTTGACACTCGACAGTGTCGATTGCTTTTTAAGGCGTCAACATGAATGGACTTGCAGCATTGTTGTGGCATGTATAGGTGCGGTCCGTCCAAAACTTGGACAGTGATGAATTGTAATGTAGGAGAAGTAATGTTCAATACGAGTTTCATATCGTCGCTCTCAGTAATTTAATCAAGGACTTCCGTATATGGTGAGGTGTTACGTATTTGTTTATCTTTTATCTGAGGAGTAGACTAACAAACCGTGTAGTGAACCATGAATTAATCATTCCGACAAGAGGCTTGATAATCATGTTAAAAATATCACATGCACAACATCCTCTGCAACTCAGAAGTCAGTGAAGCAAACCAGTCACGATGGTCAAACTGAATACCGAATACAGTCGATGAGGCATACGCGCCCAGTAACAGCACACACCTCACTGGTACGACGTCGACATTTTTGCTCGCCTCTCGGGACACGAGCAAGAACCCAATGGGAATTTATCGCCATCTCCACTTCCTGGAACGGTCAAGTAAGCTCTATGATATCATAGTCTGTCATAGAATATCACATATTCAAAACCGAGTCTTGTATCAAGAGGCTTACCTGCATTGAAAGGTAAGTAAAGTGTTTCTATCAGCTCTCTGTGTTGTACTGACATAACAGGAAGTATTACAAACCAAAATCGACTTGTATTTGTAATTCGTAACATAACAGGACCCGAGCTTGAAATATCATCCTTGATGCCAGCAAATAAGGTGTCAGCACAAACCAATTCGTTAAGATCATTTCCTCCTATGAATGCCTTGGCATATCTCGTCATAAAATGTACCGGCAGAGTCAACATAGCCAGGCCACTAGTGGAAGCTAGATGTTAAATGAAGGCCTAGTATTATTTAAGAAGTAAGAAGTTCACACTGTGTCGTTTGGTGATCGACATCTAACGATTATTATAACAGATATTAAACTTCAACATGAGTTGTGAAAGTAGAATAAAATGCAACGTGTCTTTGACTTTGTTTCTATTATCGGTCGACAGAAGTATTGGAACATGAACAATCAGAAATGTTTAGTGCTTATTGTAAATCTCTCAAATAACCATCAAGTTTGCATGAACATATTGTACAATATATTTCCATTATGGAATAGCAAGCGTATCCTTAGACTTGGTTCAAGTCGGTGAACTTAAAAAAATCACTTATAATAGTCTCTCTTGTGTCTCTCCTATTTCATACGGACCTATTTGGAATTTGGCAGCCCAGGCCAGGTTTTCCTAGCGATTGAACGCGGTAACTGAGTCTGCGCAGTGGTGAGTCAGTTTCTGCCGGATTCAATTCCGGGAGAAACTCCCCCGTATAGCGTTCACCTCACTCATCGCGTTCACCCCTCTCACTCGTTTAAACATACACAAATCTGCTAAAACATTTACAAATCACAGACTTGAAGCAAGTCTATCGTACCCTGTCTCTACAAGGGAGCTAGATGCTTTGGCATTGCAATATTTTACTACATCTAGCGAAGAACCTCCCATCGTAATGAACAATGATTACACAAGCCCATATCATTGGCTATTGATAACCCCGCGTGACAATAAAGAGGCTAGAGTATAGTACATATTGAAAAGCAAGTTTTTTCCTTAAAAGGCTGGTTTCCCGTAAAAGTATAGGCCCAATGACGGTTTAGAAGACAAAGGATGAAAAAGATATAATAACTAATTTTTAAGAAAAGATGAGAATGGTATCAGAGATCATTATTCTGTGATATTGGGCGCTTTAAATAAAATTATTTGTTTGCTGTCCGCGTGTTGATAGGCTTTCAGAGAAAATTAAGGAAACAAACACAATTTAACACTGTTACAAATAAAAATATCATTTAAAAAAACAAAATTGAAATTGAGCTTATGTTAATGCACTTGTGTTTTTTGTCCGTGTTTGTTTTTTTCCCTGGCTGGCTGGTAGGTTTTTCAAAAACCCAAGGACGGCAATCAAAGAAATTTTTAAGTGGCCTTACGTAAAAGGAGAAGAACTGCGTGATGACTGAGTGATCGCTAGCTCAAGGGGTTTCTTTCAATATTTCACACCACTTTCAGACATGTATATCGTGGAGTAGACTTTCATTATGCATTTGAATGAATCACACGATAACTGAGACACTCGTAATAAGTAAGTCATCAAACGGACTAATCCCAGACTATCTTTTGTAATTCCACTCTATGCAGTGTAGTGCACTGCAAGATTCTACAATTCAGCTGGCAACACGAAGCTCTGCTTAAGGCGTTCACACGGGCCCCAAGTACAGGAAGTAAAAATATTGCAATTCATTTCCAGTCCAGAACTTGTGTAGCGTCAATTTGAAACCCAGGGGGAAATAAACGCCACTTTATTTCTGTGAAATCGAAACATTTGCTAATTTTCTAGGGGTTGAAACGGCGAAAATTGTACTGTGTATCGCAGATATTCAGCTTTTAAACTCTGTGTGTGGCCAAGTGCTTGTTGTTAAAATATAGAGGTCTCAAAGCAGGCAGCTATTCGTCTGTAGTTGGAGATAAACACGGAGACAAACTTAGGGACCATTCAGTTATTATGGCCGGGGTGGGCAGCCAAATTGTTCCTGTGCATCAGTCAAAAAAAGTTAACCCCCTACCCTCGGAAAAAATGATGGCCCCTTTGGAGATGACAAAAAATTCATGACCCCGCCCCCATATTGCTTGAGTAAAGCTGCATTCACACACACGCGGGGGTAGAATCCAAGAAAAGTTCTCAGATTTTTTCAAATACCCCTTAGCAAACTCACAATGCGTTCAAACCCCCTTCTGATTTGCTATAATTTTGAAATCCCTCTCAAAGGGATTGAACAGAAATTATAGGAGGGGCGCAATTTGTTTACGCAAGTATTTTGAAGAGTCATGAAATATCATGCATGCCTTTTGGGGAGGGTAACCATTTTTGCGCAACTAATAGAAGGCAAAATGTAGCCGATACAGTGCTTCGTCCTAAAATATCTAATCATTATACATGGGAGTGTTTTGGGCAAACTATTAACATTTTTTCACATGAAAACAAGCTATATCTGAACATTTAAATATGTCTAATAATTCATGTAAATGTACTTTGCTTGAAGGGGCAGGTAGGGTATGTGTACAAATTTTTTTTTTTGATTTCCCCGTAAATGTTGATCCACTATACGTGAGAGTCTATAACAAAACTGTGAATATTTTTTTCCAATATAAAACTTGCCATAATTTTGCATATATAGACGTTGGATAATTGACATATTTCATGTATTTGTATTTTATTAATAAAGGATGGGTACATGTGCATATGTGTAAAGAATTTTGATTTTGGAATGTCATCGATAACATTGATTCACTGTACATTGGAGTCTATGAGAAAACTAAAACTCAGGAAATCTGTGTTTTTATAAGTGTTTGATCATTCAAATAGGGTGTTCGAAACTTCTTATGTGGACAACAATTATGATATTGATATTTCCCCTGAAGGTATTTTTCCACTTCTTTACAGGTAAACTATTAAATATTTCCCCTGACGAAATTTGCTATATCTCCGAATATGTAAGTAACAGGCATTGTTCATTACCCTCAGTGAGCTCGATTAACAAGAAGACAAGCCTGTATATAGTTGCCAAGGCAAGATATTCATGTGACAGAAAATCAAACTTTTGTCAGATTACGGGTAAATGACTTGAGAGAATGAAATCATGTAGCGAATCAATTTTATCTCCCAGAATATTTTTGAACACTGAAACTGCTTTTTAACGAGATGGATACTATAAAAATCACGTGACCCCCTCTGTGCTGTTTGAATAATACATGATCCTCCCTTTGCAGTTTCAAAAATTTAAGGTGACCCCCCAGGGATTTTGCCGGCCCACTTCCGAACAAGTGAACGCTCCCTTACGGCAGTTTTGCTATTCAAAAGTCTCCCTTAACTCGTAGGTAGGTCGATCGGCGCATAAAGAAATATGACCCGTGATTAATATGCGTAACGATTGTCAGACTTCCTGAACTGCTTCTGCAAAAGTGAATACATGTACTTTTGGAGAGTTCCCGTTTCGTGCAGCTTTACAAGTGATCGCGAAGCGTAGGGTCAACGGTAACGACCTTTAATCCAAAGTTTCGGGTAGGACAGTGTGATCGGTGGACATAGATTTACGCTCATTGGTCATTGCTATTATTCAATCTTATCTAACTCCCCATTTGCGAGCTTTGTTTTCACCTTAAAGTATAATTTCACTTTTTATGGTACTATTAGTCTACAGGTAACTGTTAAAATGATTTCCATGACAAAACTTGCTCTATCTATAATATGTAAGCAATAGGAATTGTTCATTGCCCTCAGTGAGCTAGATTTACAATAAGACAAGCCTCAGAGTTGCCAAGTTAAGATGTTCGTATGGCAGATGATTATACTTTTGTTCAGATTTACAGTTAAATGACTTCAGAGAATGAAACCATGCAGCGAATCATCATTATCTCCCAGAATATTTCTGAATACTGAAAGTGCTTTTTGACGGGGTGGATACTTATGAAAATTAAGTGATCCCCTCCTCTGAGCTGTTTGAAAAATACATGACCCCCCCTTTGCAGTTTTCAAATTTTAGGCCACTCCCCCCGGAAGTAAACAAGTGTTCAATAAGTTCGATAAAGGGCGCTAGACCGCCAACATCTCCTCTCCTTCAACCAAAAGAAAATGTGTTTTCAACTAACCATAACACCGACAATAACATCGAATATAAGGGTTACTTTGACTGATTGCCATCAAAACAATAACTTTGACGCGTTCCAGTGTTTGCTTATCTTCATCTTATGTCCCCCTTTTGAATTATTTATTTATTTATTTATTTGTTTATTAGTAATAAGACCAACAAATTTAACAACAGGTAGTCTATGTGAAGCTTGGGTGGACTACCAAGACTTCACTGCGGGTTTCCAGGGATTATCCTGCCCTTTTGTGGATATCCTGCATAGCTGGTACATGTTTACATGATATAGACTTTATATTTTGATGGCAGGTGGGGGACCCTTGTTCTGGTTCTCATACTTTGCCCTTGAATCCGATGACTTTGTTGACTGGTCGGAAAGATCATCTGCTTAGTTGCCATCATCGCCGCGGAATGGTGGTTGGTGGTTTGCTGCCCTGTCAGGGGTGATGCGTCAGCATTATCACTGATGTCTATCTCAGTTGTGCAGGTTGTTGGGAGTTGTTATGCCCGAATTTGCTTTGCACTGTCACCTGAGTTAATTGCTCTGGCCACGTTCACAGAAGTGTTAGGTATTGGTGATAGTGGCATGGGCTTCTGTAGTTTTAAAAGATTAGGAGACGGGGTGCCGCTGGCTTGATCTCCACTCCATTCCGTCTTACTAGACCCTAGGGTATTTTAACTGTGTACGACCTTAACTCATCATAGTTGATGACCTAACCATATGTCCATGGTTTACCTCTCAAGTGTGGCCGGGGGGAGGGGTTTACATAAACATAGTTTCCCACATTGATCGGTTTGTACTTCAGGTCCTGCAGATCTATCATACTGCTCTTTGCTTAATAATCTCTTGTTCCTTATTTCTTGAGATACTTTTTCTTCATCTATTACTTGTCGTTGGAGTAATTGCTCTGACGTGGCAAGTAGGGTGTGTGTCCGTCTGGACATCATTCACTGAGCAGGTGAATATGAGTGACCTTTGGGAGGGAGAGGTCGTGTTTCTGTAATTGAGTAGTGCACTAGGGAAATCGGCGGATTTCTTCAGTATTGACTTCGAGACGGCGACGGCAGCTTCTGCTCTGCCATTCCCCTTTGGATGACTCTGCATATTTTTTGCTTATAAATTGTGGCCCATTGTCTGTGTGACTATCCTGAAAACTCCCTTCCTTGTAAAATGGGCTTTGGTCTTGTTTACTATTTTTGAAGATGGTGTGTTGTCGAGCTCATAAACTTCAATCCAGTCTGAGTAGTGGCATACTGTAACTAGGTATGACTTCCCTTCAAAGAAGAACAAATCTTTACTTATCAGCTGCCAGGGCAGAGTCGGTATTAGTAGCAATTTCATCGGCTCCTAAGGGGCTGTTTTCCCATACTGTATACATATGATGCATGTATCACACATATTCTGAATCGATTTCCTAATGCCTGGCCAAAACAAAACTTTTCTGGCCATGCGATTGTTTGATTCGGCCCCGAAGTGATTTTCATGGATTTAGTGTGGCACTTCTGAGTACATGGATTGGGGAATCACTACCAAGTTTCCCTTGTAAACTAATCCATTTTGACTAGTCAGCTCATCCCTGTAGTCCAATAGGGGCCGTAAATTGTCAGGCAATGATTCTTTCTGGTTTGGCCAACCAGATGTTATGACTGTACGGAGCTTGAAGAGATATGGATCTTTTACTGTCTCTTCCTAGAGGCGCTTCTCAGTATCTTCCAGGAATCTTGTGTTGGGTTTGTAGAAGTCTTGTTCCAGTTCTGCCCTGAATACCTCAAACCCAGTAACTTTACATTGAACTGGTGTAGGAAGTGCTGCACGGGAAAGTGTATCAGCTAGGTGAAGTGATGTGCCTCTCCTGTCGGCGACATTGAACCTGTAACGTTGCAATCTCATTAATATTCTCTGCAATCTGGCTGGTGCTTTGTTGAGTGCTTTCTTCATGATTGTTTCCAATTGTTGGTGGTCTGTGTGTACCTCTATGTTTGTCTTGCCAACAACCACTGATCAAATTTCTCGAATGTGTTACAGATTGCGAGGCATTCTTTTCAGCCTGCGAGTAGTGCTGTTTTGTCGGGCCGGCTCATGCTGCATGAGGTAAATGCCACTGACTGCAATTGTCCTTGACTCAAGTATGGCTCCGCCCATGCCTTCATCAATGGCATGTACCTGTAGTATCACCGGCTTGCGTAAGTCGTAGTACTGTAGTACAGGGGCAGTGGTAATCAGCTGTTTTGCTTTCTGAAATGATGATTCTTGAGCTTATGACCAACTGAAGGGTACCCCATTCTGGGTCAGCATAGTGAGAGGTCTGATTGTTGATTGTGGCTCTCAGATTTTCACGTAAGATAAGTAATTCACCATTCCAATAAATCACAGCAAACCTAATTCGTTTCTTGGCCTGGGCATGCCCGTCATCGCAGCAACTTTGTCAGAGTCTGCTTTTTGATGTTGCCCACAAACTTAATTTTCTTAAGTTTGAATTGAAGTTTGCTTGGTTGGTATTTGATGTTCTTTTGAGCAGATCGCTCCATTAAGGCAACAAATCGACGGTCATGGTCACGTTCAGCCTCTTCATATGTATTTCCTTCTCCAAAAACAAGGAGATCATCAGCTATTGATAGAATCCAATCGAGACCCCCAGTTGCTGCCATTAGTCTCATTTGGAATTCCTCTGGTGCATTTGTGATGCCAAATGACAAGCAAAGCCATCTGTACCGTCCGTATGATATGTGCATTGTTGTCATCATGGATGGTTCTTTGGAAACCTTTACGTACGTCCATGAGTGAAAAACACTTCGCATTACACAATTTGTGTAGTTGCTCATTTAAGGTTGGCATTTGGTATATTGGTCTCAGAATAGACTTGTTAACAGTTTGACTTGGGTCTATACACTCTCTGAATTTCCTTGGCGTTTCACGTATCAGCACCTTAGAGCACCATGGGGATGGGTTCATCTACCTTCATCAGTATGCCCTCTTCTACATATTTGTCTTGTGTGACTTTTTCTTTTCCACGTTTCGCTACCGGTACTCTGTATAGGTACTTAATGTAGGATAAATGATCTATCTTACTTTGTACTGGAGGGCCTAGTTCACCTTTGCCTTCCAAGTTTTCCGCATACTCCCTGATGATGTCTTCTTTGCAGAGTTGGCCTGGTGGAGGAAGGTGTCTGCCAGCTGGTATTTTGATCTGACATGACGCGGTGGATTAGGTTTGCACTTACTGGACTTATTGTTGTGTGCAGCTGCAACATGGTTGCAAGTAGCTGGTGAATCAAGGGCTGACTCTGTATACCTGTAACCTGGTAAATCACTTGGATCACTCTCTTTAACATTGCATAGTTCTTTGAAGAGATAAAATACTTCATCAGCATGTATCTTGATGAGTCCTAGCCTTTCACAGTCATGCCCTAAGAGGAGGGCAGGTTTGTTCCCCATTAGAGCGGTTGGAAGTACTTGGAAAGTTAATGTCTCGTATTTGTTCTGTCTTTCACATATCAGGTCAACTTGACCAACGGGTTACAATGGCTTTGAGTTACCGTATGGATGGAGTAAGTATGGTGAGCGTGTGACTTTTGTTCCTATTGTTACGATACGCCTTATTGTTTGACAAGATGTCTGTGTTTGTAATTGTAGGGCTCCATTTCGACTTGAATACAATCCCCAACACCAAATAAACACCACATTTTATGTAATAACTACCGTAAAAGTTTATTATCAGGCACAACTTAGACTTGGATCACACAGGCGGGCTACCGTTACCGCCATTTTGTTTTGCGAAAATCAAAACAACAAAACCAAATAATAGATCTGTCCAAAACCTAATGGATTGTTCATTCTTAGAAATGGTTGACACAGGCTTCACATATTAGAGTAAATATCAGTGGTTCTTGATAACAAATGTTCGAAAGAAAAACGCGACGAAAATGGGTATGAAATACGGATGCCAAACCATATTATGCATACAATTCCTAATCCGGTACTTCGCAGGTTAAAACAATAGATGTTTCCCAACTAGTGTGTGGAGGGACTGTGTACAGGCCTTTTGAACAGCGTTGCATCTATTCAGAACAAGGCTAACATCATCGAAATCTCACGTTTTTGATCGGTAAACACTGATTGATTAACTCTTAATCCGTACTTGCGTCCATATGCAGTTAGGTTTTGGGCGATTCGCCGGTGTAACACATCCTCTACATTTCAATATATGTATGTCTTACACGACGCGATAGACACAGACAAATACAGGCAAGACTAGCAACCCTGCATGACTCTTGTTTCATAGTCCGCTCGGTAGACTATGGGCTGTTCAAATTGAAATGAGTTTACAGGTATTGGATTGTTTGGAAACTTTGTTCGTGGTTGATAATTGAAGGAGATTATGCGAAAAGAACGACGAGATGGCATCGTGCTGCCAGTCGCGTAGCAACCATACTTACTTTGTGAGCTATCAGGGCAGAAACACCGCCTCACGCCTATCAAAATATAACACGCCAGCAGTTTCATAAACACGTCCTTCCATGACGAACTTGTAAAAGACGATATGACTGACCATTGAGCAAAACTAAACAGCATCGATAAAAGACTTTCAAATTTGGTTCAAACACACTCACTATTTATTCATAAAAAGGTGAGAGGAATTTTAAAAATGGTAAAACTCACTCCCCGAAGCTCAAAACTTTCCCGTTTTTGCCAGCACGTCAATTTCGCTCAGCACCACACGACGATAACATCACAACTTTGCCGAGCATACTTTTGCTTAAAAACTGGCGAAAATCCGGAGTCTACCGAAGCATGCATGGTCGGCACTCCTCGGAAAAGAGAGTTGAGAGCTTCCTGAAGCGGGGCAAACATGGAGGGCTTACGTTACCGCTTAACACCTTGAACAATGCATGTTGCTAGTCTGTCCTCTATTTGTCTGTGCTATAAACAGTAATGACGGATGTTCAACTTTTCACAGCAGCATGTCTCTAGTTACTCCACCTTCGTATGTAAGGAAGCGTATTCGTGCCATTTTTGTAAGAAAAAAAATTAAAATCTCGTAATTACGAGATTTTAATTCTAGTAATTACGAGTTTTTGATTCTCGTAATTAGGAGTGTTTGCTTCTCGTAACTATAAGCCTTGATTGTCGTAGTTATGAGATTTAATTCATAGTCTTTCTATATAGTTTGAGCTCTTTGAGCCTATAACTTTCTCATGCATATTGTTTGTTATAGTTCAACGAGAATATGGTGTTTTCAATATGGTGATATCTTGATTTATAAGGTGTAGTAAGCAATTATAGTACATTCGTAGATGAATAAATGAACGAATGAACTTTGGACTCTTACATATCTACAATTGTAGATATTCAGTATGTTATCCAGCAGATCAAAAGTCAAGTCAAGCATGCATTGCGTGTAGATTTTGTCTGGCCTAATAAACAATCTCAGCAGATCAAAAGTCAAGTCAAGCATGCATTGCGTGTAGATTTTGTCTGGCCTAATAAACAATCTTGGAGTGAATTATCGACAGTATGTTATTATGCAAATATTTCACACCTGTTAACACCTTTATTAGGGTCTGTCAACCTGACAAGCCTCTACTACAAATACCTGCCAATGTGATGTTAGTTTTTTTACATCCAGCATAGATTGGCAGTTGTCATCATGTTGGGTTTGCACTAGAAATTATGACGAACAACGAACATCATCTTACACCCCTTCATATGTGAAAATACATATCCAAAACAGCAGTGAATGAGGAAGTCGGACAGATTTCCAAACTTCCCAATTATTATTTGCTCATAAAGATTTACATTATCATTTATCTATCATGAGACTGATAAAGTAAAGAATGTTTCAAAATGAGTATCCTTGCATTGCTTCCTCCCAAACGTAAAAGAACAGTACACAAACATTGTTCATTATCTAGATGAATGACAAAATTAAAGTACAACTCCTTTCAAGAATCGAACCCGAGCAATGATTGAAAATGGCAAATAATAGCGAAAAGATTATTATTTTATCACATTTGTAATTTAGTAGATGGGAAATGGAGATCTCAAAAGAGGCGGTCAGTTGAAATAATAGTGATAATTAATTTTTCACGTGATACCATAAATATTGACATTAGGAAATCATCATTATTCACACATTCTGGTGTTTTGAAAGCCACACAATTTTGAGATTTTAGAAGTTTGCGACTACTTGACTAATATTTTTGACCATATGTATTCATTCATTCGTAATCGCAATCACAGACTTAAGATTCTCATGACAAGATGATTCTCTAACTACGAGTTTTAAATTCTCATAGTTACGAGTTTTATTATCTCGTAATTACGAGTTTTTGATTCTCGTAATTACGAGTTTTAATATTCATAATTACGACTTTTAATTCTCGTAGTTACGAGTTTTCAAATCTCGTAATTACGAGTTTTTGATTCTCGTACTTTAAATTCTGGTAAATACGAGTTTTGATTCTCGTTTTTACCGATTTTAATTCTCGTAATCATGGCTGTTTATTCTCGTTATCTACTTAAATGACGTACTGAAATAGCCTATTTACATTGTATTTTTCCTCTAACTGAGGTCACTCTGGGGACATGATATGGCATAGCCATTAACATGAGAACGAAGTTGTGATTGTATAGGCACAAATACTTCAGCAATGTTGCTTAGTTTGCCAAGTGAAGGACGACTTTTACTGTGTAAATTCTGTATGTAGAGGATCAACAATTAAATTAAGTATATAGTTCTCATTTGCACCAAAGAAAGGGTTGATACATCGAGACTTTGTTAATAACAACAACGCATCCATGCTACAATACCGTATTTGAAAAAATACATTTATTCACAGCAAAAATGTAATAAATAAAATTAAATTGAATTACAATTCACGACTTACAAACTTACAAGTAAAAATCAAACAGGTGCATTTGCTCAATTATGTCTAGCATATCACCATACATTTCAATGATATTTGCTCGAAGTTCATCATCCATATTCTGGATCATCGCCGGTCAATCTGAAACTGATGGAAAAATAAGATATTTTAGAACATAATTTCATTGCAACATAATGTATTGATGAACCTATAGATATACAACGCATGCTGCTCTCATGAACGCACACTGTGCCATGAAAATATTATGCAGACATATAAGGTAGAATTAGTAGGTAACATAATTCAATGCTCTTTGATATGAATTAAATTGACTTCACTTCTTTTCAGTAATTACTGATATTACATAAGAAATGATCAGGGCATACAGATCCCCAGCATCAATTTAGATTTGAGCGCACAGCAAACGTGGAGCTGTCGATACAGCATGGTGTGTTTTTGTTGAAGTAGGGACATACAGGTCAATCACTGTTACGCCACGTATTCATGGCCAGCACAACGGTGAGCATTGGATGGCGTGAGCCTGTTATCCGTAACAGAAAACTGATCCATCTAATGAGAACCATATTTCGGTGAAAATTCAGGCCAACTACGCCGCGTTTCCCCTGTGTCGTGACAAGAACTTCCCGGCAGAGCTTAGCCTAGCTGAGGCTGCAGGTGACCACATTCAACAACATTGTTGGCGACATGCTCATGTAATTTAGTTCAATTGCAGCTCTTATCTTTGTATTAGGTAACACTCAAACTGCTCAATGATGTCCCCCGTAATTGTTGATTGACTTCGCACATGGGAGTCGCACTGTTGATGTGGTCCAATGGCTGGTATGGCAGGACTTGTCCCTTTGGAGCGTGTTGCGTTCTCTTTCATCACGTGTCATTAAAACGAGAAGTCGGCTACAAATAGACGCTGACAGATGTGTTCAAGAAAACAAAAGCCCGAGGAGCCCACGCAAATACTACTCGCTAAACTGAAATATCACAAGAAAAGTGATGTCAAGAATCAAAATCTCGTAATCACCAGAATCAAAATCTCGTAATTACGAGTATTACGAAAAGAAATGTTTTATTTTAACAAAAAGAACATGTTTTATACAAATATAAAATAGGTTTTTACACAAAGAAAAT
>LD349285.1:59413-74798 GCA_001465055.1 Ptychodera flava | reverse complement strand
CATGAGAATGCCTACCGTTATTTCTAGTTGAACCAGTTGTCATTTTATAGATTGTACTAACACTTGCATGAGGTGTTTTGTAGTTGTAGTATTTCTCTTTGGGTTGGATGTCATTTATTTGGTAGATTATCTGTTCAGGTTATTGTAATAAAAGTTGCATGTGGTGTTTTGTACTAAGAAGTATTTCTAGTTGAATTAACTGTTATTCAGTAGATTGTACCCCGGTTTATTGTACTGACATTTACATGTAGTGTTTTGTAGTACATATAGTTGTATTAACAGTTGAGATTGTAGTATTAGATAGATAGTTACCTGAAAGCAGGAGAGTACTATTTATCCAATCTTTGCTGAAATTCAGTGAAAGAAATGGTTGTTGCTGGTGGCAAATTTCCCTTAGCTACAAGTGATTTTTCTAAAAAAGGATTTTTTGTTTGTTTTTGCAGCTACAGATGACGGATAATGTCTAATAGCTCAAGAGCCGTCAACGGATACAAGATCAAAATGGATCAGAAAGTGATTGTATATGAGTGTGACTGATGAACATATGGTGAAGACAAAACATTGAACGATCACTGTATTTCAAGTTTTCATTATGTTACTAAGCATACATTGAACAAGGCAGTCTGTTACTGTGCACATCAAACACAAAGTCAACCCATGCTAAGCTAGTGTATTATGTGTTCCCTTTTTACCAAGAGTCAGCACACTTGCTTTGAAATTGGTAAATAATGGTATTCAAATGTCTTGGCAAACATTTAGGTAAAATCTTCCAGATATCGGAAAAACGGGGGTGTTTTTCGCAGTGATTTTCTCCCAGATTTTCCCAAAAAACGGGGTGTTTTTCAGAGTAAAATTCTGGGAAAGGGGGTACATTTCAAACTCTGCTAACGAGCGTGGGTACCCACCCGTCCAGAGACTGCCACCGCCGGGATATACACACGTCTATGGGGGCAATAGTCCCAGAGCTGAATAGACCACGAGTGACTGTGGTTACTCATAGAACTCTATGGCAGATTACACCCTGACCTATATTTTCGTCGCTGATGGATAGATTATATACTGGGCATTATTTGGTATTGCAAATTTGTGTCATTCTTCTATAACAATCCGTTGTACTATACAAATAGGCATGTTTTCAATTTTTTTAGCTTATATGCGGTGTTTGATAAAGTCACTGCAATGCATTGTGGGATAACCGAGAAAAGGTCTATACCTCCTTAGTTGATAAAACCTCATCCTGTGGTGCAATGTCAGTTAAAGGTAAAATGCGCGTCGAAACTGAAAATCTTAAACTTTTTGCTGAAACGTTCCTGAATGAAACTTTAAACCATTCTCTTACTAAATCGACAATAACAATCGAGGGGTCACCGTTCAAAGTTTGGAATTAGAGATTTTGCGATATCTGAAATTCAAATTCAAATTCATATAAGTTCGCTGAGTCTGTTTGGTCAGTGATAGCAGTGATGAAATGAGGTTGATTAAGTATTCTTTGGCGAATGTATTATCCAATAAATATTTTCCATGCTTAAAGCTAGAATAAATTCCATAATTTCATGATTCAGAAAAATAAGTGTACCACTTTGTAATACTATTTTGTGAGGTGCCGATTATGCATAGTAAAGATTTAATTAAACCTAATGTGTACTTATTTCTCTCTACAGCTGAACTTTCAATTCACTGTAAACAGGCAGAAGGTACGGTGAAATATGGCGACCAGATTCCAGATATGGTTGGCTGGTTTTCAGGGATACAAACGTAGCTATAACCTGGGCGTGCTTTCTAGGGACACAGAGCTGAAGACTTACTATAGCAATGCTCGACAGTGTGGAAAGCTGCATTTCAACCGTGCCAAAGTCACAATTGATCTGTCTGTCGTTTTCGTTGCTTACTTCTTTGTTTTTCTTTACTTGTTTGTTTTAGTTTATTCTAATTTTTCGGACCGTTTTTTCTATGTTTTGAGTTTTCTTTCTTTTTATTTACTTGTTTACTATTATTCAGTCAGAGTTCCCTGTAGTCTGCCCTCACATGGCAGGTATTTTGTAACGGATAACATGCATTTTGCTTTCGTTTATTATGGCTGCACAGACTGCATTTCGGGGCAACATTCGGCCAGATAATGGAGTTTGTAAATCACTGACTCCATGGTCCTACGAAGGGTCAGATATCTGATTTTGTGTGCTCGGACGAAAGTATCCACTCGGCTGAACTGCCGGGACAGCCATGTTTATAAGGGAGCGGTCATCGTTTACGGCCTTTGGGTGTGGTAGGAATTTCATCGGAAACTCTGAAATTTTGAGTAACCCCGCTCTGCCAACCATGATGCATTTGAGTAACCCCCTCCTCTCTAAAGCAGAAATTTTGACTTAAACCCCCCCTTAGAAAAGTTTAATATCAAGACATGTATTTATTAAACTTACAAAAATACAGCAATAGTAAAGATCTTTCAAATCATAATGTACCCTACTAGATTATCACCGGTTATCTCATAACGGTTGAAAAAGGTGATACCAACAAAATAAAATTCCAAGTCACAATAAAATGTAGATATGAAAGCTCACGCTATAACCAGTAACCAGCCATATAGCATTGTTTAACTCGGATAGGTATTATGACAGGGTTTTCACTAGGATATCTGACAGGCAGAATTTGAAAGTACAGAAGGGAGAACACAAGGGAGGCTGAAAGGGAGGAGGTTGTACCCCATCTTGCTTGGAAAAAAATGAGAAATTGATGTGTGCAATGGTGCTGTTAGATTATTTTTATTAAGTGAAACTGTTAGAACACCCCAAGGGGAGAGCGTGAGAGAGGGGTATCCCCCTTTGCATAGAAGATCTTGAGAAATTGATGTTTGAAGTGGTGCAGTCTGAGAGGTGTTTCAATTTATTTTGCCCAAAAAATTGAGTACCCCCCTTCTTGTTCTCCACATTTTGATAACCCCCTTGTAGCTTTCAGTTTTAACACAATTGGAACTAGTTTGTGATTATAAGATGAACAGTAAAGTCACGAAATATGCTCTCTAAGAGAGGGTTTACTCAAAGCATTTAGTAATTATCAATTTTTCTAGTGAAAATATCAAAACTGTAATTATCGAATTAAATGTTGAAGTGGTATAAAAATTGTAGTAAAGCCATCCATTTAAAGCCATCTGCTTTCCAAAAATTGTAAATTTATCCTTATTGACAATTTTTTAATGATAATTCATCTCATTGATACACATTCTTGGAAATGTCAAGATTAAAGGTCAAAACTTGATAATTGCTGTATTGTTTAAAGGACCTGGATGCATTTGAAGGTTTCGGGATCATATCTGATTGGTTCTTTACTATTTCAAAGTGCGTCTCTAGGCCAGTCCTTAAAAATGTTTAGGGGTCATATCTCAGTGTTCCCTTAAAGATTAAGAGACACATCAGGGTGGTCCCCGAAAGTTTCAAGGTCACATTAGGATAGTCCTTAAAAGATTCAGGGACACCTCAGGTTGGTCCCTGAAAGTTTCAAGGACTCATCCTGGTGGTCCCTGAAAGTTTCAAGGTCACATTAGAGTGGTCTCTTAAAGATCCAGGGACACATCAGGGTGGTCCCTGAATGTTTCAAGGACTCGTCTTGCAATGGCGGTCTTTGAAAGTGTCAAGGTCACATTAAGATAGTCCTTCAGGGACACCTCAGGTTAGTCCCTGAAAGTTTCAAGGACTCATAGTCTTAGTTATGTTCACGCTAGGATCACAGTTGCTGACATCATTGTCGAGATCGGGAACAGCACTGTCAGTGTCTCTCCACAAAGGACCGTGGTAACAGACATCAGCTATATCGAGTATTCCGTTGCTTTCCATGTAGTATTGTTATTAAATAATTGGGGTAATGGACGTCCTACATTCAGAATCGGTAACCTTTCCCGACGAAGGAATTAGTGCAGTGGACAAAATTCATTCGAACGTCGCGCCGTTTACACACTCGACTTGAAACAATGCAGAGTCTCACAACAATGTGACCCCTTGACCTTTATTATGTTAATTAGCAAGGACCATATTAGTTGGTGTACGATTCGGTGTCTCGCTTAACGAGAAAAGTATCATTGACTACATCTCCAAATTAATCATGAAGACTGTAACATACAACCACAGTATTTAAAAAGGTGGAAAAACTTTACAGCATAAAAAAGCAACATGTACCTTACCTGCCCAGTTAAATACATTTATGCCAGGGAGAACATGCCTTGTAGATCTCGTCGCGTGATTAATACGCAAAGACGTGTTTCGGCGCCGGCAGACCAGTCACACATCGGAGCGATGAGGACGCCAGGTTAAGCCATTACATAATCTTAACTTCGACCGTCATGAATATTGACGCTGTATGTGCAGGAAGTTGGACCATGGAGGTAGCTTCTTTTCAGTGATTCCTCTGCCTGTCAGCTTTACCAAGTAATGCTTGTGAATGCACAAGCTGACGAGTGAAGGTCACATCAGGATAGTCCTTGAAAGATTCAGGGTCTCATCTGGGTGGTCCCTGAAAGTTTCAAGGACTCATCTGGGTGAACCCTGAAAGCTTCAAGGACTCATCTCGGTGGTCCCTGAAAGTTTCAATGTCACATCAGGATAGTCCTTGAAAGATTCAGGGTCACATCTGGGTGGTCCCTAAAAGTTTCAAGGACTCATCTGGGTGGTCCCTGGTATCGTTGGAAAGACTAAACATTTGATGGAACAGCATACTCCTATAAACGATGGGAAATAGTTATTCCAGCATTCCCTGTCTTTGTGTGTGTACATAATATCTGACTTAAGTTGACACACAGGAGCGAACACCCACTGTTTGTGAATACGCTCACAATGAAAACAAAGTGAAAGCATCAGTTTCAGACACACGTTCCTCAAATCGTAATTATGTTACATTTATCGCAACAGGTCAGTAAGACTACCACTCTCGATGATACTCAAACGATCCATATTGCTAAAGCTCCTCCTTAGCAAACACTTTATTTTATGCCATGGTAGTGAAATATAGCTGTTGAAGTTAACACGAAAGAGGCTTTTCCGTTCTTGAAAATCAATCAGAATAGATATGGCTGTAGTTCGCTCTAAATGTGTTCGATTCAACCTAGTTATACTTCTTCAATTTGTTAGACCATATCTTCATCGGCATCCTTGGCCTTCCCTCATCTAAAACGGCACCCGATACACCATCAGTGGCATACACAGCTGTGATGACGTGGAATGTGTACATAGTTTGGCCCCTCAATATTTATCGAATACATTCCCAAAACTAATTGCATCAAACATTGGCAGGTGTTTTAAAAGATCAGCCAATAATGATGATATATTGGTGCGTGTTTCCCGCCTTGAAACGGGAAGAGGCACTTCCTTGTGAGTGGAGGCTATAAAACACGCTGCCATTCATGATAAAAGTTGATAAAGAAATTTGAATATTTAAAACTTTAGTGAAGAAATTTATCTAATTTGTATATGTTTTATTTCTATGGTATGACTATTTTGTATGTATTGTAGTATGTGAGTTTGTGTTTTTATACAGGAAATCATTTATGATTGTTGAACACACTTGTATCGAACATGGATTGACCTATCCTGTTTGAATAAAGACTAATAGGTAATTAAATAAACCAATAAAAATATTTGTGGTGGCTGCCAGAAATGACGTCATTGCCTTCTACTGCTGTTCCTTCTGTAGGCGGAACTGAAAGTTTATCTTATCAGTGCGCTTGAGGGGGAATTTACGGATGCAGAAGAACACAACTGAATTAGTTGTATAATTTGACAGAGTGGTAAAAATTCACAAACACGAATGTTTCTCTACTCCACATGCGTCAGAGACAATGTCATACATTTATGAGACAAGTGTGATATACAATGTAGTTTGCGGAAGTGATAAACCGTGGAAATATCTATGGAATGTTTTTCCTATTTTTATGCATTCAGTGTTTGCAAAATCAAGCTGACAAATCTTGTTGAGATATCCATGAGCGGGCTGTATAACAGTTATTGTCTATGTACTGTATAATTTGTCGTAACTTTGCTCTTGACACTCGGCAGTGTCGATTACTTTCTTGTTTTTAGTTTAAAGCGCCAACATGAATGAACTTGCAGGTTTATGGTGGCATGCCTAGGCGCGGTCCGTCTTGGACAGTGGTGAATTTTAATGTAGGAGAAGTAATTTCCGATGCGAGTTTCATATCGTTGCTCTCAGTAAAAGGACTTCCGTAAATGGTAAGATGTTTCCTCTACAACTCAGAAGTCAGTGAAGCAAACCAATCACGTTGGTCAAGCTGAAGACCGAATACAGTATATGAGGCGTAGGTGCCCAGTAACAGCATACGCCTGGCTGGTATTATATTTAGTCTCTTGGGACACGAGTAACAACCAATTTGAAATGTGAATTTATCGCCATCTCCGCTTCCCTTAAAGGTCAAATAAGCTTTACGATATCATAGAATGTCACATATTCATAAATGAGTCTTGCATCAAGAGGCTTACCTGCATTTAAAGGTAGGTAAAGTATTTCTAAAACCTCCCTGTGTTGTATCGATATCACACGAAGTATTACCAACCAAAATCGACTATTATTTGTAATTCGTAACAGGACCCGAGCTTGAAACATCATCCTTGATGCCAGCGAATAAGGTGTCAGCACAAATCAATTCGTTAAGATCCATTTCCTCCTATGAATGCCTTGGCATGTCTACCATCGCCTGTCTCAGCACAAAATGTACCAGCAGATCCATTAGCCACTTTAGTGAAAGCTAGATGTTGAATGAAGACCTAGTATCATTTAACGATTATTTCAACATGCGAGTAAACTAAGACATGTGTTGTGCAATATCAACAGTAGCATAAAATGTTACTTGGTTTTGACTTTGTTTTCTGTTGTCGGTCGACAGAAGTATTGGAACATGAAAAATTATTGTTGTAGATCTCTCAAATAACCATCAAGTTTGCATGAACATGTTGTACAATATATTTCACGTGCTTCCACTATGGAAAGGCAAGCGTACCCTGTTTCTATAAGGGAGCTACAGGAGCTAGATACTTGGGCATTGCAATGATCGAGGGGAGCACCTTCCCATCGCTATGAACAATGGTCACACAAGCCTATATCATTGGCTATTGATAACCCCTGTATGATAATAAAGTGGTGGAAAAAGCTGGTTTTCCGTAAAAAGTAGGCCCAACGATTGTTCAGTAGACAAAGGGATCATGAGAAAGGTATGATTAAGGTCATTATTCTATGGAATTACGCAAGAGGAGACGAACTGAGTGGTGACTGAGTGATCGCAACTTCACAACACTTTTACAGACATGTATACCGTGGAGTAGGCTTTTATTATATGTTCATTGAATGCCACGATAATAGAGGCACTCGTAAGGAAGTCATCCAACGGAATAGTCTCAGACTATCTTTAGTAATGCTGTGCACTGCATGCTTCTACAAGCCAGCTGCCAAAACGAAGCTCTGCTTATGGCGTTCCCATAGGCTTCGAGTATAGGGAGTAAAAATATTGCCATTCATTTCCTAGTCCATAACTTGTGTGGCGTCAATTTGAAACTCAGAGAGAAACAAACGTCTGTTTATTTCTGTGAAATCGAAACATTTACTAATTTTCTGAGGGGTTGAAACAGCGAAAATTGTACTGCGTATCTCAGGTATTCGGCTAACTCTATGTGCGGCCATGACCAAGTGCTTGCTGTTAAAATACAGAGGTCTCAAAGCTCAGCAGCTTTCGTCTGTAGTTGGAGATAAATTTAGGGAGCGTTCATTTATTATGGCCGGGGATAGGCAGCCAAAACCTTCCTATTCATCAGTCAGAATAAGTGGACCCCGTACCCACAAAATAATTGACGACCCCCCCCTTTTAAAATGACAAAAATTTCATGACCCCCCTCCTTGAGTAAAGCTGCATTCACAAACACGTCGGGGGATGGGATAGAATAAAAAAACATTCTCAGATTTTTTCAAATGCCCCATAACAACCTTACAATGCGTTTAAATCCCCCTTCTGACTTGCTATAGTTTTGAAATCCCCCTCAAAGGAATACATGCCTTTTGAGGAGGGTCTCTAGTTTTTGCGCAACTCTTAGAGGGCAAAATGTGGCTGATACTTTGCTTCATCCTAAAATATCTAATCATTATACATGTATATTTTTACCCATAAATAACAAGCCCTATCTGAACATTAATATGTCTGATAATTCATGCAAATGTACTTTGCTTGAAGTGGCAGGTAAGGTATGTGTACAAAAATTGATTTTTTGATTTCCCAGAAAATGTTAATCCATTTTACATGGAAGTTTATGACAATACTGGGAATAATTTTTTTTCCAATTTAAAACTTGCTATATTTGTGCTTATATAGACGTTGGATAATTGACATATTTGTACTTGATTAGAGTGGGGTTGTTTCAAGTGCATAGATGTACAAGGAGTTTGATTTTGGAATTTCACCGAAAATGTTGATTCACTATACATTGGAATCCATGAGAAAGCTATTAATATTTTTTTACAATACTAAAACTAAATAAATCTATGCTTCTATAAGTGTTTGACCATTCAAATAGGGTGTTTGAAAGTTCATATATGGAAAACAATTATGATATTGGAATTTTCCTAAAAGTACTTTTGTACTTTTTGTCACTTATCTAGGTAAACTATAATATTAAACATTTTCCCTGACAAACTTGCTATATCTCCAATATGTAAGTAACAGGAATTGTTCATTGCCCCCAACAAGCTGGATTTACAAGAAGACAAGCCTGTATATGGTTGCCAAGGCAAGATATTCAAGTGACAGATAATTAAACTTTTGTCTGATTTACGGTTAAATGACTTCAGAGAATGTAATTGTGCAGCGAATTATCTTATTTCCCGTAGTCCCAGAATATTTTTGAACACTAAAACTGCTCTTTCACGGAATGGATACTTATGAAAATTAAGTGACCCTCTCTGTGCTGTTTGAAAAATACATGACCCCTCCCTTTGCAGATTTCAAATTCAAGGTGACCCCCCCCCCGATTTTGCTGGCCTACCCCCAGCCGTAGCAACTGAACGCTCCCTTACGGCAGTTTTGCTATCTTAAAATTCCATTCACTCGTAAAAGATTTGCGCTCAAAGAAATATGATCCTTGATTTATATGCGTAACGATGTCAGACTTCCTACAGTACTTCCACCTGTTCCGCAAAAGTGATACTTTTGGAGATTTCTCGTTTCGTGCTACTCTACAAGTGATCGCGAAGCGAAGGGTCAATGGTAGGTCGGACGATGTGAACGTAGGTTTACCACTCATAATATAGATCACTTGCTGCTATCCTTTAATCTTATCTGTCTCCTCATTTGCGATTTACCTTTTCTGTGGAATATATTTACGGTAAACAAATGTTAGTGTGTGATTTACCTAAAGGTACGTTTTTCTTGTGTTGCTTTGGAATTTCAGTATTCAGTTAACGAAGAAGATGTACCACAGGGTATTGCAGGCATTATCCGTCTCTAAGTTATCAATATGATGAATGAATTTTATGTATGAAACTTTTTTATTATACAAACCATACCTGTGTCGCGTCTGTGCGAATTACTTTACTCTCGCTATCTCTGCACAGTATTTCGAAGAAAACAGTTTAAATCTTTCATTACCTTCCCTAATCCCCTTCAGTAATTTGTCCTACCGATCACCAACGCAGAGGCTTGTCGCCCAGGCCATATAACTCGTGAGCAGCTCTTAAGGCAAGGGACGGAGCTTATGAACTGCTAACGGGTTATTTGGTCAGGGCGATAAGCACCCGCGTTGTTGATATCAACTTTGTTCTCACTTGATGCAACAACAACCACGTTCTGGCACAGACCTTTTGAACGGTGTCGACAACGTTATTTTGATCAAAGCCGACGCAAAAACGTGTCAGAACAGTTACGGGTCTGCAGAGACGATGCTTATGAGCTGCTAACGGGTAATTTAGTCAGGGCGATGAGCACCCGCGTTGGTAATATACAGGTATATGCCTTTTTCTCACTGGCTCGACAACAACTGCGTTCTGATACAGGCCTTTTGAACGGTGTTGCACCCCTGAGAACAAGGCTAACGTCGCTGAAATATCACGTTTTTGATCGGCAAACTCTTAATCGGTACTTGCTTCCATACGCAGTTTCTTAGCTTTCGGGCGATTCGCAAGATACATTCATGCAAGATATGGCCAGCCACTGGACCCTTGACCGTGAAGTTGCTAGTAAACTAACGCTTTTGGATGTCACAAGAGCAAATGTTTTTGCACTCTGTGAGCAATTGAGTTATCGGGGTAGGCATAAAGGGGAATCGAGTTGATTTCGGCCGAAAATTGTTAGAAAAGGTAGGTTTTCATGCGCGGTCCAAATCGGGACTGCGGTCGCCGTGTTTTCCTATGAGAGTCAGCAGGGCTGTGATAGGAGGCCGTACAACGCCGGGAACACACAACATTGTGCGCAGGGCTTCTTTGATGCCAGTGAGTAGAGCGTTCAGGGACGAGAGAACGTTTAGACATTTGGTGGCAATCAGTAGTGTTGGGAGACTTGGGATAACCATGGCTGTACAAAAATAGCATCCATAGGATAACAGGGATTGGTTATTTACAACCTTATTTAAGAACTGGGAAGTAATAGGAAAAGACCAAACACTAAGGAATGTATTCATGATAAAACCGGCTGACACTAATGTGAGGAACGGAATTAGCGGAACGGAACAGAATAACGACACCAAATAAAAAAATAGTTTCTCTTTATTGGAGTCCATTAGTTTCGCCCACTTGATTTTGGAGCGGAACAGAATTGAATTTCGGATCTTAAACAGAAATTTGGATTTAAATATAATATCATCATTTCTACAAGCATGGCACCTTAATTTGTGAAGTTTTCAAGATGAAAATTGTGTCAAATACCACAGGAAACGAAGCTGTGACTTCAATTTGAAGCTACATATGAATTTAAATCTTACCCCGAGAATCGCGCCTAATCGAGGGCACTACCATAGTGTGGAGGAGGCGGTCAGCCCAAAAGAGGGCGTGTCTATGGCCAACATGTAATTATGCACTGTATTGTACGATCGCAATAGCTCAACTTATAATTAGTTATCAAACAATAATTGCACAATTAGGGGTGTAAATACAGCCTGCCTTCATAAACTGATCACAGAAGAATGGCGAAAATTGCAAACGACCGTAGTTTCAAGTTACCGCTATGATCGACTGTCGACTGTGTATGTATGAGTGATGTCCTTATGTATGTATGTATGTATGTATGTATGTATGTATGTATGTATGTATGTATGTATGACCAGATTGGTTTCAGCCCCACATCTGTTACCGAGCATGCTAAGGGGAGAACCATTTGATTTCTGAGGGAGGGGCTGGAGGATCGCGGGAAATATTTTCTGCGTCCCATGAAGATAGAGAATAAAAAATAATTTGCTGCATAAGCCCAAAGAGAGAAAAAAGTTACCAATTCCCAGAGATGAAGGTAAAATATGTGAGTTGTTTAACCTCCATAAATGTAATAATCTCCACAAATGTAATATCAACCACAATTGTAATAAAATCAGCCACAAATGTAATAAAACAGTCAACCATTGATGTAACAACCCGCAACCACAAATGTTATAAACAAATTAACCATAAATGTAATAAAACTCAACCATAAATGTAATAAACTTGAACTTGTATACGTGATCACTCGAATACGACGCGGTATCGCCCAAACTTCGTGTAATAACCCCTTTATCATACATGCACGCTTCGGTTATGACTGTTTTCCTACAGACGTTCTGAAATTAGTGACGAAATCAACTGAAATCATCCTTGCTTGCTCCTCGCTGTACTTACTGGTATAACAAGTTGGTTGCTAAGGAATGATGACAATGGTATCACTTCTTGATATTATTCCGCTATTGGGCCATTCCACTTCAAGGGAGGGTTTATGGAGCACTTTTAAAGCGAACAATTTAAATATTACGATGTCGACACAGGTTTTCACAATTTGAAGAAGATTTACCTTCACCTTAAAATGACGGTGGATGTAAAACATTGGCTAGAGTGTGTGAAATGAATGTGTTTTGGTGTTTTGAGACATAACCTCATCCCGGCGTGCAAGTTATGAGGCCGCCAAAATCGGGTCAAATACCCGCGTCAAGCCAGCGTTCGATTTCAAACTCGATCGAGTATGAACAGCTGAGAGCATAGAGCAAGCAGTTCTGCGACGTCTATGAATGCACAGTGGATATAATACCCGTACCAGTCAGTTTATCTCGAAGAATTATACATGTCCCCAGACGTCAAATATGCCGAATTTATTATCTTAGAAAGGAATTTGCGAGCGGATTAGGGAAAACATGAAGTGAGTACTCTGTAAGCTGTAGTGTCGTAACTCGTTAGTGATTTTATTGCTGGACGAATAAAACATTTCAAAGGTATTTACGTCGTCTGCTCGTATATTTCCGTTCCTGGCTTGCCTAAACAGAACTAAACTTCCCTTAACAACCTAAACCAAAGTTTGACTTTCCCTAAATCTTACATTGTATCTGAAAACCGCACCGGTGCCATCGGTGCCACCAGATACGATCATAACTGTGAATCTCACTGACTCGGGTACAAATCGGAAATATAACTTGTGCACCTTGTTTGTCGCGAGTATTTTCAGTGCGGTTGGATTTTTGTTGCTCATTTATGGCTGCAAACGATGTAATTCACCACCAAGATACTTAAGCTCCTTAACACTGAGGAAACTTTTCGTAAAGCAGTTCTATCATGATGCACTGTTAACCGGTATCTTAATCTTCAGCAGCGTAGACGACATGAAAACACTGCACCTTATGGGACCGGCCGTGAACGATGACAGGTGTCGGCAAATGATACAAATTTTCAGTGCGTTCGTTTGTATGTTTTTTGTGCGACTGTACTTGTACCGAAGTACAATGCCCATGAACTGACTGCAAACAAGAAAATTTTGACCATAATCACAATGACGTTTCGGATTGTCATTTGTCTTATTCGCTCAACTGTTTTACATATAGGCCTATATGAACATGTATATGAACATACCAACGAAGGTCATGCATACCAGCGACGGTCACGCATACGCGTAGCTGTAAGTAGTTCAGTTACAGTGAAAATATAATTCGTATTTTAACATGTTAAAATAAGGGTTCATATCAGTACCGTCTACACAATAAGAGAATGGCAATACAGGCATAGCATGTATGATAATATACTATACTGTACGTACATCGTTCAACGGCCCGCTAACTCCCCCGATGTTCCTACTCAAATCAATGCACTGTTATGCACTCACATCGAGGCATGTAAGAATTGATTAATTGTACCGTTCTTGCTCTACCACACTTCCTGAAGTGTGTTTTATTATGCAATAAAGTTCTTATTAGTAGTCATATTCACAATATTCATCACGGGGGAAAATTTAGAAAAACAGATGCATTACTTTTAGGGTTGAAAAAAAGGTGAAATTTTATTTAAATCCAAATTTCTGTTTTATATCCGAAATTCTATTCTGTTCCGCGCCAAAATCCAGTGAGTGAAAAAAACATGGACTCTAATTAAGAGACACTAATTTTTTATTTGGTGTGGCTATTCCGATGCGTTCCGTTTGGCAAATTTGTGTAAGCCGATAAAGCCCATCATCAAAACATTAGCGACACACTCATACATGCCAAACTACACAATCTTACAGAATCTACCGAACAAAATCAAACACAACAAACTGACCAAAATATAAATATTCTATCCTCCATACTCGATGAACAAAACACTAACAACATTTAAAACACAAACAGTGAAACAAAAAGCAAAGGAGAGCGAATATCAAAGTCACCGAGGAAGAGACCGCACGCTGGTGCTAAACGTCGGGTAAAAAAGGATCATGCTGTCATTTGATAGACAGAGGAGAATTATTTAATTTCATAATAATTAATAATTTCAAAAACCTACTACGTTGAAAGTTTGTCCTACTCAAAGAGCTTCAAAATAAGCCACCACAAGTGGTAGATCAGAAGAGAATTGAAAATATTTAAGAGTCAAAATATCTGTCCCCGAGGAGCATTCTACCTTATAATTAAGCACGACCCATGTTTGCTTGTATTTCTGTGGAGAGAAACCACCCAAGAATAGTTGGTTATTGCCTTGTTTCATTCAATCGTTGTGGAGTAAAAGAAAAAAATAAGTGGCCAAATGTTTCAGTCTCGTGTCATATTGAAACCTCAAACGATTTAGTTCATTTAAAGATGTCCCAGTAGCTGCTTTCGCTTTGGTGCAATGATTGTTTTTGTTTGCTTATGTTTTTGTTTGTTTGCCCCTCTCCAGATAAAGCAACTTTGTGTACCTGAGAAAGCATGGCAAGTCACTTTCAGAGATGGTTGTCGGGATTTTCGACGTATCGCAGCTACAATCTTGGGGTTCTTTGTGACGATGAAGAGATCAAGCAAACCTACCTGGAAGCTGGAAGACGAGGAAAGTTTCCATTCAACAGAAGCAAAGTCATGTTTTTAGGTGACGCTCGTGTCGGAAAGACAAGCCTCCGACGTGCGTTGACGGGAGAGTGGTTTCAGAAAAACGAAGCAAGCACTGAAGGAGTTGAAACGAGGATGTACGAAGCAGTGGAAGTAGATAAAGCATGGCGTACATGTACAGATAACAACCATATTGATTTTGAATTTGTGTCTGCGTGGTTTGCCGCCCTAATAAGTACCAGTAGCAATAGGCAAAGAGGAGAAAGCCCCGTTGGTAACGAATACTTTAGAGATGTCATGTACGCAATCAGGTTTATCTTTCAATTTCAGCTTTTTTGCATTGTACCACTATGTTATATCTTTAGCTATGGCTTTGCTCCATTCGAGTGGTTTCTGTTCCTAGGAGCGACCATCGCTGGGCTTGATTTTCTTACCGAGGCTTATCGCTTTGGCTCGGATGTTGCTATCTGGTATCTCATAGAAAATTACATCCGCTGTTACTTTACTGTTGACGCAGTTTTCATATTTTTCAAGACGCTTGCTTCAAATAATAACACTGTTCTAAATTACTTCACCTATTTCATGTTCTTTCTTAGTATCGGGTTTGTCATGGGAATTCTTTGTGGTTGCGGCTTACGAAGTGGACTGGCATTTGGCATATGCTTGCTCCAGCCACCCGAGTGGTCTTCATCGAAAGACGAGACGTTCGAATTAGATTTTACAAAAGTCCTGTCATCGTATAGCGCAACAGTAGAAATTTTCCTCAGCTATGTAATAGGACTGATTCTTGTACGATCCTGGACGCTCTTACTTGGACGATTACCATTAAAACCTAAAACTGATTTAACGTTTGTGACGTTAAGTGTACTTACAATGAGTGCCGTGCTCTCAATAACAATCTCTGAACCAAA
>LD349285.1:43681-54282 GCA_001465055.1 Ptychodera flava | reverse complement strand
AAACATCTGGAGTACATATTTGGTGTGTTGTGTCCTGCAAGGTATCACAGAAATCACAGACTCCAAGAGAAACTCCATATAGTGAAATTGGCAAGTCAACTGGATTGCCGTTTGCGTAAAACTGAGCCTTTCAACTTTCTCTGTGAAGGACGATGTCACGTGGTGGAGGTTTTCAAGAGCAGTAATACCGTAAGTGACCATTAAAGGTATATTGTCACCTGTTCCAATTTTGCCACAGTTACCATGGAAAGAGAAATCTAACCAATAACAGATTTAAGCGGGTGGCCGCTTTTTACAAAACAGCGCCCTCACAAGGGCATTTTGAATACCAAGGAACGCCCCTTTGACCATATATGGCATATTTAGATTACAGGTGACTGTATAACTTTAACATACGCCACGTCTTTAAATGCCACCTTCTATACTACCTCATGAGATTTGGAAAAAATTCTCTTGAAACCTATCATGTGCCTGATAAAAATGCAAGTTTCACGGCTCCTTGGGTACTTAAACGTTCAGATCTTATTGGTTTTTAAATTATGATACACTAGGATAGGTATATATCAAAATCGTAAAATGTGTGAGGTTAGATAGGGTATTGATTTTGTCCCGTCTTTAGCCATTATGATGACATTTGTATTACATCTGTCATGAAATAAATAAACCGCAACAAAGGGCGATCAGTCACTCTTGACTGATTCGCTCAGAACGTGCAAAAAATATGCATAGAATGTGTATACTAATGTGGTGGAAAATTTGTGGCGACCCAATCATTTTTAGCCCAGTATTATTGATAAACGTTTTCAGCGATTTCATAAACATGTGTACGTCCCTCTCAACCAATGTATGGAAAATAGTGTTTATGTATCACCAAACAGTGTTAGAACAAATTACAATATTTATAAATTTATGATTCATTTATCTACACTTTTACGCACCGCGACGCTTCTTAGTAAGTCACACATGCATACAAACACATTATATATATATATATATATATATATATATATATATATATATATATATATATATATATATATATATATATATCGAACAGTTATCATTGCATGCCATTTTACTTGTTTGTAATACTCACCTAGGTTGAAAAATCAAGACAATACAGTAAAATAAATACTTCACTTATGGACACATCAAAGGCAGTCCATAATAACATTCTTATTATTTTAGGATTCTTCTTATTTTCATCCGTTTTCAGACTACGAGCAGGACACATCACACGGCTACCCAAATGATGCAACTGGACGGACGGATCACTGACATGCCACCAACGCTTCATAGGAAAATTTGTGATAAATTGAATGTACAAGGTGCGCTTGTTGGTGACTGGAGAGATATAGCATGTAAGACATTTGTAAACACGAATATGATCCTGTAATATGTTCGGCCCATTAAATAATCATGTTGAAAACGAACAGTACAACACAAAACACACTGGGCCGGTTTTCCAGTTTCCTTACTGTTTACGTTTTTCGGATAACGCTTATGTCTGTCATATGAATTAAGACAGCACTACATGCATGCATGCATGCATACATACATACATACATACATACATACATACATACATACATACATACATACATACATACATATTTGACGTGGCAATTTACTTGAAATATAGTTTTACATACATACAAACATGCATGCATGCATGCCTGTCTGCATTTATGGATAGATTCACATTTGTGTATATGTAGAGCTATATTTCAAGTAAATTGCCACATGAGATATATAACAGCTTTCCCTTTTTGCCATCTCTGCATTTTGTATGTTATTACCCAATGTATTTTCATAATCTATGCATAATACTGGTGCCATTTCTGCGAGCTCTACAAAGGTCTATGGAACTCAACTCAGTACCCTGCGAAAATCGTTTGTGATCCAGCCTTTCTGCCCTTATTATGATCTGGAATTGATCTGGAATAACGTTTCTCTTTCTTCACCCACTTACCTGATCCAGCTGAAATAGGCTGTTCGATTGAAGATGTTCAAGTGTTCTCCAATAGCGAAAATCCTTGTGGTGAAGTGTTGTACTACTGGTCGACATTATACCCTGTAACCATCAGTGAGTTTGTGCAAGTTCTTCAACGCCCGCCCTTGTCCAGAGCAGACATCGTTTCACTCATAGCGAACCATATCGTTTCATCGTAGGGGAACATTTGACTCATTGCCTCCAGGGGATCATTACTCAGTCGGTGACAACAGTCATAGTTTTTGCTGTATGAAAACTTTAAAGGATAAGTACTATTCGTTCATTTACTGTGTCAATCAGCTGACAAACAACACAAAAAGAAACAAGTGAGGCTTTGAATTTTTAACGTCAACCAACGAGCAACTGTCACAAACTGATCATGACCTGTAAGCAAAGCTGACACTAGTATAGATTATTCCAAAGTGAATCTTTTATTATTCCATAGGACATAAACTCGGATATGGGCATTTTTTTTTGTTTTTGCCCATGATTACAACTTCAAACTCAACCTAGTGCATTATCTGCACGAGCAATAATCGATAAAGATCACAGTACAAAACGTTTCATGTCACAACTCCGAACGATTTACGATCTATCTTCTCGGAGAAGAGGGGTATGTAAACAGGAAGAAGTTTTCGTTATCTGCAATGCTGTATTCATGTTTAATGGGATGTCAATGAAATCAAAACACACAAGATTTGATAATCTACTAAAGGTATAGATTGTGCCACTTTCAGTCGACAATTAATGGCAATATTCTCCCGGAAATGTAATGCCGTAGAAAATGCAGTCTCCGTTGATAAGCTGATATCTGTGTACATTTTGTCAAAAGATGTTAAAAAATTAAAACACCCTGTTAAGTTTGTTAGGGTTGTATGGAGTGATATAATATGAAAAAATCATAGTGTAGTATTAAGTATTGAACTTTCCGACTGATCCTTCACAGAAACAAATATTTTTTAAGAGAAAGAATGGTATAGTCATTGGAATCGAGTTATTTGTAATTTCTATACAAATGCAAGCTTGAGAAAGAACGTTATAGATCCAGATTGTTCAGAATTTATATGTTTATACTACTTCTAAAAATAAGAATCGTTTAAAATGTGAGAGAAACAGCATTATTCAAGAGCAGTTTGGCAAATTAACAAGATTTTTGCTATATCGTTGCCGTTTGCCAATACCTGACACATATAATTTTGTAATTTATGAAGTAATCCAGGAGGTAGATATATGATCTCGAATATTTGTCAGTTGCCTGCATTTATGAGTGTTAGCACGCTTTTCAATGCATTTCTCGCGGGTTTGAATTTTTCCCACGGTCTATATGAGAGGGATAACTTACATTAGGGGTTATTCCGTAACGTATTCAGAACATGTAGCATAATACATTTAGTCCATGTATTCTTTTTATCATTTTTAATTAAAGATAAACAAAACCAGCTTGCAGTCGATTATCGAATATTGCTTCAGTCTGAATCACAAGAGTTACGGAAGTGTGTCAATAAGATATTTCAGAAAAGAATGCTGATCGGAAGAAACGCCATTTTTGTAATTGACTTTTAATTGCAGTAAAACAAAGTTTACAAAACTGAGAAAGCTGAAACAATGGGATTACTGTGATACAGCGTCTTCAATCACAACTTGAACAATATTATTCAAAAACAGATGATACCATCTCCATAAGGTGCATTTTAGCTCTATATTGTCACACTTCATATCTTTAATATCCACACTAGGAATATTTCAAAGCAATTATAGATAGTAATGGGGTCTCCTCGCCAAACTACCGGTGAACGATCACATTGAGAACGTGTTGCATTGTTCATTACACAACAAGGAAAATCGGTATACTGACATTTTACCCAATTCCCAAACCTTTGATCGAATTCAAAGTACATCTGTATCAATTGTCAAACACTTATAAAAACACAGGTTAAGCAAGTTTTCTATTGTAAAAAATACAGTTTTCTTATAGTTTTCTTATAGACTCCACTTTATAGTGAGTGATTCAACCTTCTCGATGGGATTCCAAAATCAAATTTCATGCACATGATGAGATTCCAAAATCAAATTTCATGCACATGATGAGATTCCGAAATCAAATTTCATGCACACGTATACACTTGTAACCATTCTACTCTAATGAAGGACAATTATGTTAGTTATCCAAAGTCTATATACACACAGATATTGTTTTATATTGGGACAAATTATTCACAGTTTTCTTTTTCATAGACTCCCGTGTATTGTGTATAACCAATTCGGTGAAATTCCAAAAATCAAATTTCATGCACACGTATGCATTTGCTAACAAGAGCATTTATATCAATTAACAAACATCTGTAAAACTACAAATATTGTTACAGTCATTTTTATAATTAAAAAAAATATTCACAGTCTTGTCATAGATTTCCATGTATAGTATATAAAATCTTTTGGTGAGCAAAAGACATTTGTGAAATTTCATGACACTTCAAAATGAGTTTTGGACAGGTGACCCACCTGTAATAACTGTCTCATACCTTGGAGGGGGATCCAAAATTATAGCAAGTCAGAAGGGGGATTTGAACGCATTGTTAGTTCGTTAGGGGCATTTGAAAAACAAACCTTCGATTGGATTCTTCTGTCTATAGTAAATTTGTTCAATTTTGGCCAAGTCGTCCGGTTTAATTTTACTAATTGGTAGAGGTAAATAAATATGCAAATTAGCCACCAGGTAACACTTAAATGCTTAATGTCTTTCACTACTGTTACCTACTTATATCATCAGCGTAGCAAATTCATCAACTTTGGTCATGTCCTGCCAGTCTTATAACCCTAACTTATAGTATATGAAAGTAGGTCAAAGGTAATTCAGGGTCTTCCTCTTTCAAAGAAAAATATGTTCAACACTCGTCATCGTCCAACAAAAAGCAGAAGTGCAGCCCTTGTAGTTGCTTGGATATGCAAAAAGTAAGTCAAAGGTCATCCCTTTTTTTGGGGGGGGGGAATCATTTGGTCTCACACTGGTCAAGACAAAACAAAAACCAGAGTAGCAATTACAGTTGCTGAGATATGCAAAAGGTTGGTCAAAGTTTGGGAGCAAACCTTTGTTGCAAATATTCAAGATGCAAAATAAACAAACACCCAACACCTGTAGTTAATGAGACACGTGAAAGTAGGTCGAACATCATCCAAGGTCATTTACATTTGGACAAACGATTCAGGTATAATACTGATCAACATCAAACAAAAACAAAACCTAAAACCTACAGCGCTTGTAGTTACTGAGTTATGTGATAATAGGTCATATGTCATTGAGGGTCATCTCCAAAATTTGGCAAGAAATTTGGATGCCATGCATACTGGTCCATTCGGTCAGTTGGATCTAATGAAGACGAATGTATGGTTTTGGTAAGTTTTTTCTAAAAAAAGCTGCCAAACCACTAGACCGATTTGAACACCTTTACAAATTTCCTAGCACTACAATTGATAATGACCTGACTGAAATTTCCATTCACATGGTCTATCGGTTCTGTAGAAGAAGATTTGTATGGATTTAACTGAATAGTTTAAAAATCAATTTGGCGGCCAAGGTCGCGTGACTTCTCGCACTTTTAGCTGACTTAGTAGAAGTGTTCAATATAAGAACATTTTTAAGTGGTTTAACTTTGTATTTTTGAGAATATGCCATTTTGTATCTTTTTGTAAATCTAATATGGCCTTCGTAATCAATTGAAATCCAAGCGAACAAGGTTTGAAATTTCACAATTATGTGAGTAGTGGTTTCCGAGATTATGGGTGACAAAAATAATTACGGAAGAAGGAAGGTGGAAGAAGGATTGAAGAAGGAGAAGTACAGTTCATACGAAACCAATAGGGGCCTACGCCGAGTAGGCTTTGGCCCAAATGAATCATTACCTCCCGGTATAATGCCTATATTTGAATGAAAATCTCACACACACGATATCGTTCTGAAAAACTTTGAAGTCAGAAGAGCAGGAAATAAAAGTTCCTGGAGAACACGTTTCTCCTTTATTAAATTGTAAAACTTATCATCGACAGCAGTTCGGAGTTAAGTGCACGATTGCGGCGTAGAAGTGAAAAAGCTAAGCAAATACCAATCTGATTAAAATCAGATGTAGAGTACTTACGCCGTATTCCCTTGCTGTCGCCTCTCACAACGAAAACAAGAGAATACCGAGTAAGTATAGACGTCGCCATACTCTATATCTAATTTTAATCAGATTGAGCAAATACACGCCTCGTGTTTATTTTACCCATGCTTCCTTGAAAGGTCAGCTAAGGTCTGGTGATTCGAGTACTCGACGCCTGCCAACAAAGTGATTAACAAATATTTCAGGCGGCAAACTTGCGTTGGAAGGTAGGTACACTCTTTTTTAAAATGCTGCCCGTGTAGACTCGTGTACACCGAGTCTTTCTAACTCTTACGCACCCAATACACTTGAACTTGCTATCCTTATTGGGAATTCAGCTTGAAACATCGCCCTTTTGATATCACTATTCTGCACAAATGAACAAAGACTCTTCCCGAAGCATCTGGTGTAGATCCATTTCCTCGTAGGAAGAATGGGCTAGGGCTATCAATGTTATCAGATATTTAAAGAGCACCCTACGAAGGTCACAGATAACGAAAGAACATTAGAACGGGTGACGTGACTTTCGAACCACAACAGATTTTATTTCTTTGGTAAGGTTAGAGAATGGATACGTTGGGCTATGTCTGGTTCGTAAATCATATCTAAGTACTGGGGTTTAACAAGTTTAATAAGTGAAATATTTATTGTTATGAAAAGCTCAGTTATTATGGCCATGTTGGGCAAGCAGTTCCGGATTGACTCATCTGATATTTGAAAAACACAGGGGTTAATTTAATTTTTACATAACACAGAGGGGTAAGTTGGTTTTGAAAACCAATCTCCTCTTGTTTCGATGTACAAAAATTGTTCAGGATACAGAAGTGATTTCCTGCACGCTCATTTTTTTGAATACTTGCATCACAAGAATGTCTGTCTTATTGACACATTGCCTTGGCTATTTGACAAAGTTTATCTTGTCCTGTCAGGCTTCAGCTTAGGTAAAGTTAGCCACTGGTGGTTTTTTTCATAAACATTCAGTTTATGCTTTCAAGTAGCTTTGCTGTTGATATCTGACCATTATTCCAGCAGCAGATGAATACATACCCTGGGAAATATGAACAGAAAAATATAAATGAAGGCTATTTTAAACTTTGCTTTCTATTGTACATACATATTATACTTTGCCGAATGAAAAGTGACCTATGGAGGACTCGAACCCACATCCCCGATTACATTTCGGTTGCGCTACCAACTGAGGTAATGGATCAGTCGGCTTAATGTGGGCGGTCCTGTCTCTTAGATGGGGCAACTCTTCATTCTGTTGTGCGTGGATGGTGCATGGTGATTAAGACGGCTAAACTCATCACCTAACCTTTCAGCCTAAGGATCCACTACTGAATTCAACAGGGTCTAGCGCACAAGTCACTAACTTAGAAATCGGTTTTTAGGTAATGAGGATCAATCATATGAATGATGCAAAGCCAAAGAAACATTAATTAGAAATGACTCACCATACGAAATTTATAAAATTGACGAATGAAAAGTGACCCATGCGGTACTCGAACCCACACCCATATGTCCTCGTGGGAAATTACAGTGTTAAATGGTAAAAACAGAGTGTTATAATTAATAACACAAATTACTTCAAAGACAAAGTAATAACATCTATATCTGTTACGTAAGTTTCATGCATCCTGCAATCGTTGTTTCGCGCTGTCTCGACGCTTAGAAAGTCTGCCATCGGCTTGCAAGGGGGCTTCACCGCGCTGGCGCATGCGAGATGTTGAGACGTGTTGGTGATGATGTGGGCGGGCGCTAGCGCCTGACAGGCATAGTACTGTAACCAGAGTTATTTAGAATATTTTAAAACATATTTATGAAGGGAAGACAACAAGATCGAAACAGTAGTTCTTATTTTAGGAGGTGTCGCAGCTTTCTTTCAATTGTGATGCAGACTAAGTACGTGGCCAAACGGTCAATCACCACCGGTCTCCGCCGGTGTCAACTCGTCAATCCTGAGGGTCAATGTTCATGCCTTACGAACTATGATGTTTGCAGTGACATATATCTCGCCCGTAGATGCTCTAAATTTTGTCAATTGACGGAAACTGTTCTGTTGTGTGAGTGAATTATCATCCATCATCTTATGACAGTTGAAAAGGGTGAAACCAACAAAATGAAATTCAATGCCACAACATAATATAGATGTAAAAGTCACCCTTTAAACACTATACAACCACATACAGTATTGTTTAATATTGATGGGTATCATGACATGGTCCTCACTAGGATATCTGACGGGAGAGACTTTGAAAGTAAAGGGGAAGAACAAGCGGGAGGCTGAGGGGCAAAGTGTCAGGGGGCGTTGTCGTCTCTGTTGCTTGGAAAATTTTGAGAAATTGATGTGTGCAAATGGTGCAGTACTGTCTGGTGCAAAGTGAGAGCTGTTTTTAATGTGTCGTTTTACTAAGTAAAACTGTTAGAACCCCAGAAGAGGAGAGCACGAGAGAGGTCCCTCCCCTACGCATCGGAAAGTTTGAGAAATTGATGTGTGAAATGGTGCAATGTGAGAGGTATTTCAATTCATTCTGCACCGAAACTTGAGTAACCCCTTCTTTATCTCTATATTTTGAGCAAGCCCCTTGTGGCTTTCAATTTTTTGAGTGACCCCCACCTCACATTCCTCCGACCCTAGGCCATGAATAATGACGGCTCACTTATCGTCAGATTAAACGTCCCCATTGAGCCGTCCGTATGACTCCACTGGGGCGCCCTCATTCTAGTCTTTGGAAAAGCTACAAATGCTTTAGGGACTGGTCATTTATTCGGCCGGGGGGGGGGCAGTGGATTCATGGGAAGTCACCCTGCTTTTGACTTTGGTGATGGGCGGGGGAGGGGGTTTCACCATGTTGTTGAAATGCCCAATAGGGGGTAGTGTGTTTTTGAATTTGACTCGGGCTAAAGGGCAAAAGCTAGTCACCGTGAAAGCTATTTTGTTGTTTCTTGTTGAGACCATCCTCATAGTCTTTTACCACTGAAAAATTTTAACCGTTATTTTGATTTCCCGCCACTTTAAAAAATTTGTAATATTACACAAGCAAACACAAAGAAAACGTGGCATATGGTGTCCCAGTGGAAAACATTTAGCACTCTACATTGTATTGGACTACTCTGTTTTTTCTGTGAATATTCCAATGTATATATGCACTGCGTACTGTGGTTTTGCTATTATGTGCATGAGGGCGCCATTTTATGTTTGGGCAAACATTTATTATTTATTTTGCTCAAAATTGCACATGTAGTCCCAATAGACAGTTTATTCGGCCTGTATAAACACCTCTCAATGAGTACATTCCAATGAACTTGTTTTAGTTTGGAAGTAAAATCACAAAAATAATGCGAAAAAGATACAGCTATCGGGCCTTTGAGGATTAATTTGCATATTTAATAAACTTTGTAATTAGGTATATAACTCTGAAATTACGGCACCAAATTTTGTGAAACGTGCTAGAGATATTGATTTGATGAATATATTTAATTTTGCTATGGATCATTGAAAAGTGTCAAGTTAATTTAGGGTTAATTTGCATATTTAATGAAATTTCTAATTAGTGACATTACTCTTAAATTACAGCATTAAATTAAATAAAACGTGCAACAAATGTTGATCTGATGGATATCTAATTGTCCCATGAAGCATTGAGCAGTGCCAAGTTAATTAACAGCTCATTTGCATATTAAATAAAGTTTTGTAATTAGTGATTAAACTCTGAGAGTACTGTGCGATATTGAAAAAAAACTGCTACATATAGGGATAACATATATCTTATTGTTCTATATGAAGTGTACTACTATTAATGAACCTGTTGTAAAACACGTGAGCATATTCAGTTCATATCTGGTTTTCCTGTGTGTCCACTACGTATTCTAGTTCTTCCTATAGCATGATGAAATAACCAATTTCAACCTAGCCTCTGTATCATTACCAATCATTATTATTGTTGACAAATGAAGGCAATTTTCAATAATGATATTGCTCATTTTACCCATAACAACTGCATTGTGAGGTTTAAGACTTGGTATTTCATCATGCTACAAGAAGTTTAACAAGGAACTCCAGCTTCAACAAGGAACAAAAATGCTGAAAAATATTCTCTGTTTGTCATGGTGTAAAACATTTTGGTGGCCCACCCCTTACCTTCCCTGGAATTTTTATGGCCTACCCAAAGAACACTCATTTTTTTTTCGTGGCCCCTATTTTCTCTTCCGGCCCCCTGTCGTTAATTGTGCTCGGTCCCTTAGGATGATCCGGGGTTTACAGGGGAAGTTCCTGTTTAAGGATTACGTATTTCTTGATTATCGATAAGCTTCTTAAATGATTTAACTTCGTGGATGAGATATAAATTGCTGCTGATTTCATAATTGTTTGTTTGTTTGTTTGTTTACTTTAGATAAAGTAACTGCATTCAGATAAAAGCCAATTTGCACGTTAATGTATCTGACGAAGGATGGCAAGTCAATTTCAGAGA